>SKCR01027689.1:0-143383 GCA_019454045.1 Zanthoxylum bungeanum | reverse complement strand
GCTTCTATGTATTGTGGTTAGTACCAACACTACTACCACAAAACACACAGATGTTTTCAACTCGTCTTCTTGAAGTGGCTCCCATTTTTTTTTACTAGGATGTCTTAAAGTGCAATGATGAATTGAATTTATAAATACCGTAACAGGGTAAGTAAAATAATAGCACTAATATCTTCCAAAGGACGTTAAATAGAAAAATAGTTAAAATAAATCGTGAGAGTCAAAAAGGTCTGGATCCTGTCGGAGAAAACAACAAAACAAATCAATTATTAGAAAAAGACAAAGAGATATAATATGTACAAGAAAAGTAGCGGCTTGATTGACATCTATGCGTCAGGAACAAGCTTCCCATCCAATTTTCTTATAAATTGGCAAACATGGTCTTTTTGAGTCAGATTCCCTAGACTTAATTGTTGTCTTTCTTTTTGGAATTGTGTGTGTAATTTGTGAATGGCTATATGAACATATCCACTGGGATGCGTCTCAAGAGTCGAAGAAATATCATCTACAGACTCCTTACTCAAGCCATCCCTAATGAATTTAATTTTATCTTCACGATTATCAGACACCATTCCTAAAGAACGACAACGGTATTACAATTCCAACGCGCACATTTGTAACAAACACCCATTTGCTTAGCTATACGTTTCTTTGCATAGGTGCTTCTTCCAAAACAGGTAAATAAGAACTACAAGTCTCAGAATACTCACCTGCTAGACGGACACTGCTTCGATTACCCAACAAATATCAGTAGGAATACCTGATCATCAGTAGTCTATCCGTTCCAAGCGAGCTTTGTAAACTTTCATCAGAGATTTTTGAGGGAGAGAAGGAAATTGCTTGTGAAGACTTGCGAGAGCTTCTTCCATCTTGAAATGTCTTAATCTGTAAAAACTAAACACACAAAATTAAATCATATCAAATGCAATATATACAAAAATTGCATGGGTTGCCTCCCTGCTAGCGCTAAGTTTAATGTCGTCAGCTAGACGTGACTGCTCGAACATTAGGCTGGATCTGAAAGTGTGACACTTTCTTTTTGTCGCTCCAACGGTTCTCCCTAGTAGTGCTTGACACGCTTGTTTTTAACCTTGAAAGTTTTGTTGGAGTCATGATTATGTATCTCAACGGCTCTATCTGGTAAAACTTTGGTGATCACAAATGAACCTGACCACCGTGATTTTGGCTTCCAAAGGAAGAATTTCCCCCTTGATTTGTTTAACAGTACCTTCTGCCCTGGTTCCAATTGTATGCGCACTAATTTCTCATCATGTCTTTTCTTTGCCTTTTCTTTGTATAATTTGGCATCCTCAAAAGGCTGTTTGTGAAATTCCTCCAATTCGTTGAGCTGGTGGATCTTTTTCTCTTCTGTTGCTTGTAGTGCATGAATTGGCTCTTTCAGTACAAAAGAAGCTTTATCTTCAGGCTCCACAGACAATTGACATGTTTTAAGTTTGTCAGTAGAACTTTGCATTGCTTTGGAGTTCTGAATGGTACTGTGTATCACATCAAGTCTGAAACATTCCTCCCTCTTTTCATCATCTGGGAAATTCATGGCCTTGAAAACATTGAATGTTACTTCTTGGTCCTGTACCCTCATGGTTAATTCTCATTTTTGTACATCAATAATGGTTCGACCTGTAGCCAAGAATGGTCTTCCGAGGATGATTGGCACGTCTGCGTCTTCCTCCATATCAAGGACAATAAAATCTGCTGGGAAAATGAATTTGTCAACTTTAACTAACACATTCTCGACAACTCCTCTTGGAAATGCGAGCGTTCGATCAGCAAGTTGTAGTGAAACTGAAGTAGGCATTGCTTCTCCAATCTGCAGTTTCCTGAAAATAGAAAAAGGCATTAAGTTAACACTAGCACCTAAATCACATAAAGCCTTACCAAAATTATGTTCTCCTATGATGCAAGGAATGGTGTGAAACTTCCAGGATCCTTCAACTTTGGGGGAAGTTTTCTGAATGATGGCGCTGCATTCTTCTGATAATGCTACTGTCTCATATCTTCCAATCTCCGTTTTCGTGAAGAATGTCTTTCATGAATTTAGTATAACTGGGCATTTGTTCCAAAGCTTCTGCAAATGGGATGTTGATGTGCAGCTTTTTGAAAACCTCCAAGAATCGAGCGAAATGCTTGTCCAGTTTATTCTTCTGAAGACGCTGAGGAAAAGGTGGAGGTGGAGTGATCTGTTCTTTTTCCTTTGCTTCTTTTTCCTCCATCTGTTGCTTTGTTTCTTTTGGAAAATCTTCAATAGTTGTTGCCTTGATTCCAACATCTTTG
Organism: Zanthoxylum bungeanum; assembly: GCA_019454045.1. Taxonomy (NCBI): domain Eukaryota; kingdom Viridiplantae; phylum Streptophyta; class Magnoliopsida; order Sapindales; family Rutaceae; genus Zanthoxylum; species Zanthoxylum bungeanum. The sequence continues at coordinate 141,091 of SKCR01027689.1, read as the reverse complement.
TTGATTTCAGTACCGCTTTTTAACATGATGGCATGACATTGCTCCTTCCTCATGTTCATTGGATTTGGCTCTGTGTTGCTAGGAAGGGTACCTGGCGGTCTGTAACTCTGAGCATTGGCCAGTTGTCCAATTTGATTCTCCAGTGCTTTAATAGAAGCTGATTGAATTTGAATTAATGCTGCTTGGGATTGAAATAGCATCATATCTTGCTGCTTGAGATTGAAACATAGCATCAATTGAAACATAGCATCAATCTGAAACATAACATCATATCTTGCTGCTTGAGATTGAAACATAGCACCTCCAAGAATCGAGCAAACTGCTTGTCCAGTTTATTCTTCTGAAGACGCTAAGGAAAATGTGGAGGTGGAGTGATCTGTTCTTTTTCCTTTGCTTCTTCTTTTTCCTCCATCTGTTTCTCTGCTTCTTTTGGAACTTCCTTCAGTTGTTGTTTTGGCTCCAACATCTTTGTTGATTTCAGTACCACTTTTAACATGATGGCATTACACTGCTCATTTCCCATGTTCCTTGGATTTGGTTCTGTGTTGCTGGGAAGGGTACCTGGCGGTCTGTAACTCTGAGCATTGGCCAGTTGTCCATTTGATTCTCCAGTGCTTTGATGGAAGCAGATTGGCTTTGAAACATAGCATCATATGCTGCTTGTTGCTTTTTGAACATCTCTGCAAGCCAATCTTTCATTTCTGGGTCTTTTTCAACTTCCTGGCTTTGCTGTTGATATCCTGGTGGTGGATAGTTCTTTTGCCGCCTGAATTGTTGCTCCATGAGAAATTGGGATGATTCCTCCACCCTGGATTGTAGGTGTTGGAATATGGATTATTCCCCTGTCTGTTGAAATTGTTGACATAATTCACCGTTTCTTCATGTTGATTTGTTCTTTTGCTTCTCCATATGGTGAATTTGTGGTTCCAATGTTACTTTGCTTGCCTAGAGTCTCCATGAATTTGCATATCTGATCCAGTTTGGTACTGACTGCTGAATTGGCTCCAACCTCATAAATTCCAGCAATTCGTTGAATCATGCTCCTTTCTGTTGGCCACAATGAATTGTTGTTGGCCATTTCTTCAATTAGGTCTCAAGTTTGTTCTTCTCCTTTTTCCATCAATGCTCCTCCAGCAGCAGCATCAATTGTGGTTCTCATTATTCCAGAAAGTCCATTATAGAATGTTTGAACTTGAAGCCATTTTGGAATCTCATGGTGAGGACATTTCCTGAGCAAATCTTTGTACCTTTCCCAAGCTTCGTAGAGAGTTTCTGATTCTTGTTGTACAAAGGATATGATGTCATTCCTCAACTTTCCAGTTCTGGCTGGTGGAAAGTACTTTGCAAGAAATTTGGTGGCTAAAGCGTTCCAAGTGGTGATGGAACCAGCTGGAAGTGAATGTAGCCAAGCTTTAGCTCTGTCCTTCAAGGAGTATGGAAAAACACGCAGTCGCATTGCTTCTTCAGCTTATCGATTGTAATTTAAAGTACCGCAAACTTCCAGGAAGTTGCTGATGTGGGCATTAGGATCTTCAGTTGCATTCCCCCCAAACTGTACTGATTGTTGAATCATTTGAATGCAAGTTTTGATGTCACCTGCATTTGCTGGTAAGGGAGGAAGTACAATACATGAAATGAGTCTGTCAACCACCGGAATGGTTCTGTCTCGAATGGGAATTGGTGGTGCAACCTCCAAAGGTTCAGGTTCCATGTTAACAATTGCTTCTTGGCCTTGTCGCCTTTCCCTTCTCAACTATCTGATGGTTCTTTCAATTTCTGGGTCAAACGGTTGTAGTTCAAAGCTTCTGGTTCGTCTCATTAAGATTCTGATAACCTGAAACACAATAAAACGAAAACAATAAGTAAAAAGAAATTAGATACAAGTAACGTATCTAACCCCTAAACTAATAGTAAAAGATAAAGAAGTCCCCGGCAACGGTGCCAAAAACTTGACCGGCGTAATCACACACGTTAAACGCAAGCGCACATATCGTTCAAGTAGTATAAAAAGATATCGATCCCACGAGGACTTATTACCTATTCTATTAATTTTATGAGGTTAAGTGTTTACTGATATCTAACAAGTTGTTTGATTAAAATGACGATGATTCTAAATTTAAAACAAGTAAAAGAAATTGAGAGTAGATTAATGAAGATTAAAACTATCTAGGGTTGTGAATTCTCCAATATTTATTAAATGATGAAGTAGTTAAATCATAGTTGGGTAAAATATTGATTTATTAATCTGGAATATTAAATTATGTAAAAGCCTCTTCCGATGGTCATTTACAAATACCTAGATAAATTCAATTGAATCATATGTCTATGTCAATTAAATTACCTAGATTCATTAAGATTTAATTCCAATTATGACTACCCCCGCCCAACAGGTATATTCCTATCCTGTAAGGAAATCTATTAAAAGTGTTATCTATCCTTAAGGAAGATCGTGGGTTGTTGAGTTTGTGATCTTTAACTTAAAATCCCTATGTCTAGTTCATTTTAAGTTTATCTAATCAATTTTATTAATGGCCAATTAATAAAAAAGGCATTAAGATTATGACTCAACAAATAATTCTTTAATTACCCAAACTATAATCTAACCCTTTTTAAAACCGGTTATATTAGATTTTATCACAACCCTAGATATTTAACTTAGTTACAACACATAACTAAAACTGATAAAAACTTAAAAAACATAAAGTGAAATTGCTGAAAAGTAATTGTAGAATAATAATTTGCAAAGAAATGAAATGAAATGCTAAGGTAAAAGGAATTAACTTCTACTATTTACTATTTAGATATCTCCCAATAAAATAATATATAATCTTGTGATATTTTAAACCAACCGTCCAGAATGGCGGTATCCTGATTAAGTCAAATTCAAATATACCAGCCATAAGGCGGAACAAAAATATAAACTTAAACCAACCGTCCAGTATGGCGGTATCCTCATTAAGTCAAGATTAACCAATTTAAATTGAATAACCAACCGTCCAGAATGGCGGTATCCTTTATTAATTCAGATTTTAAGTAGTTTATATATTATTTTAAAGGGAGATTAATCTAAATAGCAAAAGTAAAAGTATTACCTCATTACCTCAGCATAGAGAAGTTACCCCCTCATAGATGGATAGAATTACTACTACAAAGCGTAAATAAAACTGAATAAAAGAAGCAAATAAGAAGAACTCTCTTTTATTTATAAGGATTTCAGAGGAAGTGGTACATTTGAAACTAAAAATTCGAAATCTATTTATAGGCAAAAAAATCTAATTTTTTATTATTATTTTTCTGATTTTTATTTTTTATTATTTTATTATTTTTTTATTATTTTTTTTGGATCGCTGAATTTTCGACACGTGGCATGGTGGCTAAAAAAGACGGCTCGTTGAATTTTTGACACATTGTGGCATGGGTGCAATTACCAAAATACCTTTTCGTCAAATTTCACAGTTTTGCTCCAAATCACCTCCAGAATGTCTTGAAACTTTATTTCGGTGTCGGGATGCCCAAAATTACCAAAATACCCTTTGTGTCGGGACGCCCAAAAATTACCAAAATACCCTTTTTGCCAAATTTCACCAAATTTCACAGTTTTGCTCCAAATCACCTCCAGAATGTCCTGAAACTTTATTTATCTACAAAATAACACAAAACACATCAAAATATTCACAAAACTCAAGAAACTATACAAAATATTAAGTTAAATGAGTGGGAAATAGTGATAGTTTTACCACTCAGCAGTGGGTGGAGGGTTTCTGTGTGCGTTGGGTTGTTCTCTTTCTGGGTCGGGTATTTTATGGGCATCAATGAGGTCTTGGATTTCATGCCTAAGGTGGGTGTATTTTTCAGTTTCATGTCCTTTTTGCTGGTGGAGGCAACAATATAGGTTTAGGTCAAGGTAGCGAGGCACAGAGTTTGGAAGTGGTTTAGGTTCTAAGGGATTTATGAGTCATTGCCTTTTCAGCTCTTCAAACACCTTTGACAAAGGTCTACCAAAATTAGAGAATCGCCTCTTTCTAATAGGGGCGACCCTAGAAGGAGTGGGCTTGGTCCCTAAAGGTCCTCCAATGGTCTTTCTATTCTGGTTGCAGAACGTCCTATTATTGGCTATACGGGGTATGTTCAAACTGGCCACAACATTGGTCAAAACTTGCAACTGCTCAGTAATCTTAGTGATGTTGGTCTCTAATTGGTCCATGCGGGAAACCTCATTATCTGACTCACTCATGTTTGCCAACTATTTTTTTTAACGAGTCTTCCTTCTTCTCTAACCCAACGGATATCTATGATGGCTGTTGAAACTATGAGTTAGCATGATGCGTGTATGCATGTGATGCATGAGATATATAAGATATATGTGGTTATCAAAACAGTATGTCATTCCGACCTTATTTCTTCCATACTCGTGGTAAGTCCATTTATGTCCTAGGTGTGGCTTATCATATGCACCAATATGGGGTGCACAAAATCGTTCTCTCATATGCACCAGTATGTCATGTTTGGACTTTCTAAGCCCATTAAGGTTTTCATACAAGTTGGCCCATTATCATTTTAAAGCATTCAATCCTGTTATTGCGAGGTGCAAACTTGTCCCAGTTGAAAAAGGCCCAATAGGTTTACACTTTTGTGATAACGTGGCTAAACAACTTCAAATAATAGGGGGCCCAAACACAAAGTGGCCCATCGACATTTTGGAAGCTTTTGGCCCAATCGTCATAAGACATAAACTCGTCCCAGTTTAAGTGGCCCAACAAGTTCGTATCTTATGACGAGAAGTCCAACCAGATCCAAATGATGATGGTCCCAAACACAAGCATAAAAGGGTGGCTTTTATAGGTCATACAACTATGGTTCACATGCGGGTTTATAAGAGCATAGATAAAGGCTCCCGCCGGCGAAGGGTTGCCCAAAACTAGGTCTCCCCACTCAAGGATTCGAGCGACCAAGTGAGCGCATATTTTTTATACCCTAAGGTACGTGCCAACGAGTGATGATACCATATAACGATCCGCCACTTCGAGCGAAAACAACTTCACGATACATGATGCCATCAAGGTAAGAAAGGGTATGCAAAATATATGAGACAAGGTTAACTAGAGCAAAAATCACAAATATTGCAAGACATTATTCCAGGGCCGATTCTCTATCCCCAATGGAATCGCCAGACTGTAGCGATGCTGTCCGGGCTCGCGGCCCGGTCTGGAGTACGGAGTAGCCCACGGGGGACTAAACCGAAGAATAATGGAGTCGCCACCCAGTGTGAACTGGGAAATGATTTAAGGCCGCACTCACCCCTCGCAAAGGAATACCTCAAACTGTTGGGTTCAGAATGGTCACTTACTTATGCCAATTGTAATGAAAGAATTTATATGATAGTACAACCAAGTCTTATGAAACACATGTAGGATAATTTAATCAGCATCCAAGTTTGCACACCCATAAACGTAAATAAATAAAGAAGAAAACAAATGCATAATTCCATAAACATATTAAACAAAGAAGTGCGAAAATATAAATAAATAACAACAGTAAAGAGCGTCAATAATAAAGTAAGATGATTAAGTATGTAATGCAAAAGAAATGACCAAAGAAGCAAACATGCATGAAATATGAATGAGAGAAGTCGATTCACTGCATGGACGTTCATGTAGCGTTCGAAAATGCGTTCGAATGGTAAACAGAATGCATGCGTTCGAGTAGCGTTTGGAAACGCATTCGAATGGGATAAGGCCGAATGCATGCGTTCGAGTAGCGTTTGAGAACGCGTTCAAACGAGATTACCAAAGTGGTATCTAAAATGACACAAACACATGCGTGAATGTTTCTCAAGCGGTACATGAAGTTGTATCCCAAATACAGACCGCTCTACCGTCCATTCGAATTCAGCTACGAAATTTATGTCTGGGTTTCCATCTGATATACCGCGAGAGGCAACACTCAAGTATAAACACGGCATGAATGCGAAAACGAAAAGTGAAAAATAACAACAACAAAAGATGAATAGCGAAATCAATAGAAGAATGGCGTGGCGAACTGTGGTAAGGTAGCCTTTAGGCATTTCCCTCGAATATAGGACCTTTGACCCACATGATTAGCCCATGCGCATTAAGTAACAATGCATGAATAAGCAAAGTAATGATATGCGCGGCAAAACATCGTGGTAAATGTAGCTTTTAGGCTTTTCCCTCGAATAGAGGACCTTTAATCCACATGATTAGCCCATGCGCATCAAGTAACAATGCATGAATAAACAAAGTAATAATACGCGAAAATGAATGACGGAATAATAAAAGAGATGCGACCGAGGCCGACATCTATATGGGACTTCGTATGCCCGACTGAACGTATTCCACATTCAATCAAAAATACTTCGTTCGGCGCGGCAAAACATCGTGGTAAACATAGCCTTTAGGCATTTCCCTAGAATAAAGGACATTTACCCCACATTATTAGCCCATACGCATCAAGATTAACAATGCATAAACAAATAAAGCGACGACATGCGAAAAGTAAATAACGAAATAATAAAAGAGATGCGACCAAGGCTGACATCTATATGGGACTTCGTATGCTCGACTGTACGTACAATCAAACATACTTTGTCCGGCGCGGTAAAACATCGTGGTAAAGGTAGCCTTTAGGCATTTCCCTCAAATGGATGACCTTTAACTCAATGTGATTAGCCCATGCGCACTAGATAGCAATACGTAAATAAATAAAGCAATAACAATTGAAAAGTAAAAAACATAATAATAAAAGAGATGCGACCAGGGCCGACATCTATATTGGACTTCGTATGCCCGATTGAACGTATTCCACATTCAATCAAACATACTTCGTCCGGCATGACAAAACATCGTGGTAAAGGTAGCCTTTAGGCATTTCCCTCGAACAGATGACCTTTACCCCACATTATTAGCCCATGCGCATCAAGATTAACAATGCATAAACAAAGAAACAATACATAGAAAATAAATAGCGGAACAATAAACACAAAATTAAATACCAAAATGTAACACGTGCTTGAAAGTTTCTCAAGCGGTACGTGGAGTTATATCCCAAGTACAGATCGCACTACCGTCTATTCAGATTCGGCTACGGAATTTACGTCTGGTTTCCATCCGATATACCACAAGAGATGGTACGCAATCATTAACCCAATATAAATAAAAAAATTTGACATGGAACAGAATTATGCATGCGAACGAATGCCAATAAATAACTGAAAAGATAAATAAATAGCAAATGGTGCCCTCAGGTCTTACCTTTTAAGTTGCTTCTCGGAAGTGCGTTACACCGTCGCCGGAAGGGTTAATGCTCCGTAACTTTTCTGGTTTTCTGATTCAGTATTTTCCTTTGATGTTTCACTGTTTTGAGCCGCCGATTTCTCTGGTTTTGCTACTGTTTTTCAGGATGTTTTTGGGATGGTTTTTGGGACTATCTTGGGGACTGTAGGGGTAGTTTTTCAGGACTATTTTTGGTGTTTTTAGGGACTGTTTTGTGTCGGTTAGAGGGCTGTGTTTCGGGACTGTTTTGGGTGTTTTTAGGGATTATTTGCTCACTGGTTTTGGCTTCTATTTTGTTCACGTGGGAGGCTGCTTCGTATTTGGGTTGTGGGCGTTAGGGTTGTGTTCTGTTTACTTTATCAGTGGACTAACGCCGTAAGTGGCTCCTATTTTTTGCTCATGCCATGACAGTCTGCATGTGTTGGTCTTTGGTTCAAGGTGAGGGTTGATGCTTCACGTGTGCGTATAGTTTTGTTTGTTTGATGGTTGGCTATTTCGGCTTAGTGGAGGGCAAGTTGGTTTGGCTTTTGTCGGTGAAAGGGTTAGTTGGCAGTGTGTGAGTGTAGCTATTTGGTCGGTTTAGGGTTGCTTATTTTTATGTAAGCTGTTGTGTGCCTACGTGAGTGGTGAGTGAAAAAAAAGAGCTATGTGTGTTTTGAAGTCGGTTTAGTGGCTGCTCGGTCAGTGGGGTAATGGTTTATGGTTTGGACGTGTGTGTTTATGAGAGAGAGATGGGTGAGAGAGAAGAGAGGGGTTGTGGTTGAGAGAGAGAGAGTTGTGTCGAGTGTGGGCTTGTTGAACGTAGGCGCTGAATGCGTGTAAGGTGTGTATGTGTGGCTTAGGTTTGTTTGGTCGGCAGGTGCGTGTAAGGTGTGTGTGTGCGTGGCTTGGGTTTGTGTGGGGTTTATATTGTGTAGATGAGAGAGTAGACGTGAGAATATTGTGTAGGGTTTATATTATTATTTTTTTATTTTTTGAGAGAGAGGCCGAGAGCTTGAGAGTATTACTGTTGTGGTTTGTATTTTTGTGTTTTAATTTTGTGAATATCTAGAGAGATGGGAGAGAGGCGTGAAGAGAGAAGAAGGGTTTCTTTGTTTTTAGGTTTATAGTGAGAGATAGAGAGAGAGACTAGAGTGAGAATCCCCTAGGGTTTTGGTTTTGTGTTCTTTTTATAGTGGTGCATGTTAGGGTTTTGGATGTGCTAGGGTTTCTAAAAGGAAATAAATCAAACAATTATGGGGTGTATTTAATTAATTTATTTAGGGAAAGAAATTGTGTATTTTAGGTGAGGATTAGATTCTAAATATTTTTAAAATGGAAGGATATTTGATTGGATTAGGAAGGGGATTTGATTAGATTAGGAAGTGGATTTGATTGGATTTTGACATGTGTTTTAAATATGATTTAATTATTTTTGGATTGGGCTTGGGCGAAATGGGCTTTTCATGGGTTGCGAGGGTTTTGGGCCGAGGCCAATATTTTAAAACAGAGATCAATCAAGCGAACCCGAGGCCAAACAAAAGAATTAAATTGATGATGTATTCATTCTTGAATTTTCCATTCTTACGTCCGTTTCCCGTGACTTCCGCAACTTATCGGGTAGTGCCTCCATACGAGGCTCATCATCGGGCTTTATGTAAAAAATATATTGTCTACAATGAGGAAAATAGGACTCTGGTGAAGATCTGGCATTGACTGCGAAGGAGCCCGTGTCGACAGAAACGCCTATCTTAGAAAGCCCCGAGTTAGAGTTGTCGATGTTCATTATAGGGGGAATTGATGAGTGGAAAATATATCAATATTTTCCGCCCCTTTTACTTAATATTTAGTATAGTTTTTCGAGTTTTATAAATATTTTGATGTGTTTTGTGTTATTTTGTAGATAAATAAGATTTCGGGACTCAATGGAATCAAATCGGGGCCGAAACTGTGAAAAACAGATGAAAATGGACTGAATGGGAAATTTATTATTCACGCGTCGCGACGCGCCTCAATTATGCAGTCTGTCGACATGCGTCATCACTTGCGATATCATGACATCAGTGTCATGATGCCCAAGCCTTCACACGTCATGACGCCGAGCCAATAATACAGTCTACTGACAGCCGCTAATTTCTGTATCGCGCGTCGCGACGCGAGCCGATTTTGAAGCCTATAAATTGTGTTGGGATGTATGCCCTAGAGCTACATGTGATGTAAACGGTTTCATGTGTTTTGAAATAAAACGATGCATTATTCATTTATCAAATTGTTTGTTTATTTTTCGCATATTATATATCTTCGTAAATACCGTAGATTACTTATGTACCTTCAGACTTAGTGTATGAGTGTCATACACCAGATGATTAAGTCTGAAGTTAGTAATCTTAAATAGTCCATAGAGAGCAAACAAAGCGGGTACTTTGTTTGTGGTTTATCTATAACTGCGGTTCATTCTATATTTGTATGGCGATCTTAATCCGGATCGTCCATGTAGAGACATGAGAATGGAGCACCTTGTATGATGCGATCATATAGGACTGGACCCAGATAGAAATGACATTCTTATAATATCCGTTAAGCAAAGAAAGTCATTTCAATCTACTTGATGGTCATATATGGATTGATCTTAATCATGAGTGTACTACAAACTCCTGCATGGCAGGCTGTGTCCTTTGATTTACAAAGGTGAGGTTGGTGTAGCAGTCCCGACCAATAGCTACGTACTTTGGGGGCACAGTTTGTTTTGTAGCTGGGAACGTTTTACATAGACATGGAGTTCACTCCTTCTTGCGAGAAGTAGATGAGTATCTTTCTTAAGGGTTGATTCAGTACTTGAACGATTTGAGCGCTCAAGTCTTTCTATTACGAACAGAAAGATTAATATTCATAATAGTTATGAATAAATCGTTCATTAGAGAATCAATGGTACTTAAGGTAAAAATAATTAGAGGGGTATAACGGACATTATGACCCGACTCTAATTACAAGATACTCGTGAAGGATCAATTCGTTTGTAATGACTATAACGATAGACAACGACTTAGTTCGACTTAATATTTAATCTGCGGCAATGAGAGTGCAACTTCGGGTTTTCAGTGGAATAACCCGGAGTTAATAATTCGGAATATCTAATTAAGAGCTTAATTAATATTTCGAGATTATTGGAGCTCGGAACCGTGGGTCCATTTGGTCCCCGTGCTAGCTCGATTTACTATAGCGGATTTAATATAATTGGATAATCTAATTATATACTCACAAAAGAATAAATATATTAATATGAATAATAATATTAATTATGTCACACTTGAAACTATACATTAAAAGTTAATGTATGGTATTAATAATTATATGATAATTATTAAATATAAAATATTGAATTATATATATGATATAATTTAATAAGGCTAAGATTGTAATTTCTATATTGTGGGTTTTGGAAACCCTTGATTTAATTTTGGAAGTAATGACTTTCAAAATATTAATCATATATTTAATTTGTAACATATATTGACTTTATGGAAAGTAAATAATATTGTTACAAAATTAATGAAGAAATAAAGGGCATGGCCGAATTCCTTGATGTATAAGGAATAAGATTTGTTTATTTTAGAAACAAAATTTAATCAAAAATCCTAGCCTTGGCCGAATTCCTTGGTGTATAAGGAATATGATTTGTTTATTTTGGAAACAAAATTTAATCCAAAAATCCTAGCCTTGGCCGAATTCTACCTTAGGGAGGGGATTGGTTGTTTTATTTGAGTGAAACAAAATTGACCTAAGTATAAAAGGAAAACTTTTTTTTTGAAAGTGCGCTCATTCCAAACCCTAGCCACCTTCTTCTTCTTCACAATTCTCTCAAAAGTTGAGAAACAATTTTGAAGAACAAGAATATGAAAAATATTATTAGTGTGTGATTTAATCTCTAAAACGTTTAGGGATTTGTTTATGTGTGTAGCCCACACTACTTTCCGTTGGTAATGAGATATAGCTCGGAAGATCTTGTGGCGTTGCACAAAACATATTATTCTTTTCATCTCCATCTCACGGCATTGGGACAATTTTACTGCTCATTGTCGTGAATCACTTGGTTGATTCAGAACTCAATTTGTTTCGTTTTAATTCATGTTTTGGGAAACACCTTGGGGACCTTTTGGGGATGAGTTAGGATTTTTTTGAGTGGAAAAATCAGACCTAAAATGCTATAGCAGGTCACGCAAATCAGGGGTTTGTTTGGGTGCAGTTCGCGTGTGTAACGTGTGTAAAACAGTCCAATAATTCACTGCAGTTCGGGGGCTATTTGGGGACTGTTTAGAATAAGTGCTGGTTCCATTCGGCTTTAAGGAAGGGAAGACAGAAAAAAATTTCAAGGTCGATCCGTGTGCCTAATCGCTTCCGCTGCGCGAGGAAAGCGTTTCCTACAAATTGAAACTGAAATCAGAGGATTTTCTTCATACTTTCTTCTGGGGAATTTTTCTTAGAATACTGAAAGCGTTTTCTACAATTGGCATCAAGAGCGAGGTTGAAAAGTGTTCTTAACCCTTCACTTTTTCATTTAAAGTTTCTATTTTTAATATATTTATATGAGTTATAAATATGATATGCATGTTTAGATGAGTGGGCACATTGTGATATTCATATGATGAATGGTTTTGTTATTTCATGTGATGAATGGATTTTGCATTGGTCGTAAATTTTTGCGGCTCTTATTTTTGTAGTTGGTTTTGTGTTTGGGATGTAAGGCCATAAGGCCATTGTTTACATTTGTTGTAATTTTAATTTTCAATGTAAAGTTTCAATTTTTTGTAATTTGGAGCACCAAAGTCGCAAAGGGAGCCAACACCACTTTGAAGCGGGATTTGAAGACCAAGGAATGCCTTGGTGAATCTTTTGTACTAATTAGATTAGTATAGGAAAAATAAGAGCCCGGTCAATGCAAAATATTTTTTTATATTTATTTCGAATTGTTTGAATAACATGTCATATAGCTTAGGGTGCCCACTCATGCATTTTACTTGCCATAACATGTCATAGATGCATTATCATTATAGACATAAAATTATGATTTTATGAATTTAAAATGTTTAAATTTGAAAATGATATGCATGAAAATCAATTAATTAGATTAATTGGATTTATGGTTTAAAATTTGAATTCTAAAATATTGGGCTTAATTAGTGCATAATAAACTTCATTGGTATATAGGATGGTAACCCGGATATAAATTCCATAGCCGATTCCGAATGAACGATAATATGGTCTGCACTCGGGATACAATTCCACGTACCATTGGATTTTATAACGCACTAAAATTTATTAAAATGTTTAATTAAAATTTTGACCTTTTAGAATTCCATAATTTTTAGACTTAAGAGTGTCTAGTATTTTAAGAGTTAAAATATAATAGCTCACTTATACCACTCTAATTAAATTAGTTTAATGGAGTATAACTGTTAGTAGAGACTAATGATATATTAGTGACACAATTTTAATAGTTAAAATTGATTAGCTCACTTATAACATACTAGTGTAAATAATAATTATGCTTTAGCCGCCATAAGTTTATCCACACTAGTTAAAATAAAATATTAGATATTTTAGATAGAAACCTTATTTTTTTAAATAGTGAGTGGGAGAGGGATATACGACAGTATGTCCCACGATCTCCGTTGTTAGTCCAAAAATGTGAGATTCAAAAGGCGCCTCGAGACGGCTTTGTTTTCGTCCCCATACGGATGGTGTCCATTTTGGGTCAATATCAGGTTTGGGTTCCGAGAGGAAAGAGATTCTAGATGTATCTTGTGAATTGACCTACCCTATGGCGGCACTTCACTCGTTAAATCAAAGAATCCCGAACGCGGGGGTTACACTCACAAAGGAGTAATTAACTGTTAATGAAATTCATTGATCAAATAAAATGGTATTGTTTAATATAGGAATAAGAGTTATTCCCGCATATTAAATTGACTGAGATTGTCTCGATCTATCATGCGAGTACTTGACCTACCCTACGGCGGCACTTACTTGTGGGATGATAGATTTCCGTGGCATAGTAATTCTCTTAGGTTTCTAATTCATTATTCATGGTTCATGCATCATGTTTAATTTTATGCCAAAATTCTTTGATGATTTTAATATGCGATGAATGAATGTTAAATGCATATTTATTTTATTTTTCAGCCATGGTTTCTCCAATTATTTCCATACTCTCAAACGATAAATTAACCGGGGAAAACTATTTTAAGTGGAAAAGTAACATGAACGCTATCCTGGTCTGTGAAGACCTAAAGTTTGTCCTGACGGAGGAACGTCCTCCCGAGCCGGCCAGAAATGCTGGCCAAGCTGTGCGCGATACCTACAAGAAATGGGTTGCAGCAAATGAGAAAGCCCGCTGCTACTTGCTAGCAGAGATGTCTGAGGTTCTTGCTGCAAAGCATGAACCTATGGCTCTAGCATCTCAGATGATGGAGTCATTGCAGGGCATGTTTGGGCAGCCTTCTGAGCGTCAACGCCATGAGGCCATGGTCTCAGCGATGACTGCTAGGATGAAGGATGGACATCAATCAGTCCGAGAGCACGTCTTAAGGATGATGACTTATCTCAACACTACTGAAACCCATGGAGCTCGTATTGACGAGCGTAGCCAGGTGACCATGATTATGGAAACTCTTCCGAAGAGTTTCCTACATTTTAAAAGCAACTATGTTATGAACAAATTGTCTTTTACTTTGACCCAACTGCTTAATGAGCTCACCCATTACGAGTCCATGCTTGTGGATCATCGTAAGTCCAGTGCAGAGGAAAATGTTGCCGAGTCTTCTAAATCTGCAAAGAAGAAGAAGAAAAGCACTGGAAAGGCTAAGGGAAAGCCCATGAAAAAGAAGAACAAGAAATGCTCCAAGGATGCCAAGCCCAAAGGAAAATGTTTCCACTGCGACAAGAATGGGCATTGGAAAAGGAATTGTCCTAAATACCTTGCTGAACTGAAGGAGAAAAAGGAAACAGCTACTTGATTCATGGAGAGACCTTGTTGAAGGTGATTACACCATGAGGGTCGGGACATGGGATGTCGTTTCAGCAAGAGCAGTGGGAGTTTCTAGTTAAATTTTATTAATAATAGTTATTTAAATTTGAACAATGTGTTATTCATTCCTGGTTTTCGCAGGAATCTGATTTCTGTTTCTAGACTTTTGGATGATGGTTATTCAGTTTCTTTTAATAGCAATTTGGTTATTATTGGTAGAAATGGATTAACTATATGCACATGAAACTCAGAAAATAACTTGTATGTGTTAAGACCGTTAACACATAGGTCACTGCTCAACACTGAAATGTTTAAGGTTGAAAAACCTACAACAAAACGGCCAAAGATTTCTCACGATGACACATATCTATGGCATCTTAGACTTTGTCACATCAACCTTGACCAGATAAATAGATTGATAAAGAACAGAGCCTTAAACCAGTTAAAGCTCGGGACTTTACCAGTTTGTGAATCCTGTTTAGAAGGAAAAATGACCAAGAGACCTTTTACTGGAAAAGGTATAAGAGCCAGTCAACCACTAGAGCTAATACATTCAGACGTTTGCGGACCGATGAATGTAAAAGCCCGAGGTAGTTATGAATACTTCGTCACATTCATTGATGATTATTCAAGATATGGATATGTCTACCTAATGCATCACAAATCAGATACCTTTGAAAAGTTCAAGGAGTATCGTGCTGAGGTTGAGAACCAATTAGGTAAGACAATCAAAACTCTACGATCAGATCGTGGAGGGGAATACCTCGACAGAGATTTCGAGGAATTCTTAGTTGAGCATGGGATAGTATCCCAGCTCACAGCACCTGGAACACCACAACAAAATGGTGTTGCAGAAAGGAGAAATCGAACCCTACTAGACATGATGAGATCTATGTTTAGTTATAGCTCACTACCTAGTTCATTCTGGGGATATGCACTGCAAATCGCAATGCATATCCTTAATGTAGTTCCATCTAAGTCTGTTCCTAAGACTCCCTTAGAGTTGTGGAATGGTCGTAAAACTAGTTTACGACATTTCCGTATATGGGGGTGTCCAGCACATGTGCTGAAGAATAAGACTACAAAGTTGGAGCCACGTTCTCAGGAGTGCCTATTTGTAGGCTACCCTAAGGAGACTATGGGTGGATTCTTCTACAGTCCTGATGATAACAAAGTATTTGTATCGACAAATGCTACGTTTCTAGAGGAAGACTATATGAGGGAGTTCAAGCCTCGTAGTAAAATATTACTTGAGGAGTTACTTACTGGTTCGACCAGCACGCCATCGTCAACGAAAGTTGACAAATACATAGCACCTTCGACATCTGATAGTCAGATGCTACCCAGTCAGAATGATCTACCACCTAGACGCAGTGGGAGGGTTGTACGACAACTTGATCGCTACCTAGGGGTTGGAGAGGCACAAGTTGTCACCTCCAGCGATGGCATAGATGATCCATTGACATATAGTGGTGCAGTGGATGATTCTGACAAAGAGGAATGGCTCAAAGCCATGAACCTAGAGATGGAGTCCATGTACTCCAACTCGGTCTGGGAACTTGTAGACCAACCTGATGGGGTGAAACCCATAGGTTGCAAGTGGATCTACAAGAGGAAGAGGGGATCAGATGGGAAGGTACATACCTTCAAGGCTAGACTAGTGGCCAATGGTTATACCCAGAAAGAGAGAGTTGACTATGAGGAAACTTTCTCGCCAGTAGCTATGTTTAAATCCATATGCACTCTTCTATCCATTGTCGCATATTATGACTATGAAATTTGGCAAATGGAAGTCAAGACTGCATTCTTGAATGGCAATCTTGATGAAAGTATCTATATGATACAACCAGAAGGGTCATCGCCCAAAGTCAAGAGCAAAAGGTTTGCAAACTGCAAAGGTCCATTTATGGACTCAAGCATGCATCTCGATCTTGGAATATAATATTTGACTCAACAATCAAGTCTTATAATTTTGAGCAGAATGTTGATGAGCCTTGTGTATACAAGTGCGTCATTGACGGGAAGGTGGTTTTTTCTTGTTTTATACGTTGATGATATTTTACTCATTGGGAATGATGTAAGGATATTATCAGACGTGAAAAATTGGCTAGCTGACCAATTCCAAATGAAGGATTTGGGAGAGGCCAGTTATGTTCTTGGGATCCAGATACTTTGGGATTGCAAGAAACGACTGTTAGCTATGTCTCAGGCATCCTATATCGACAAGATCCTGGTGCGATTTGGGATGCAGAATTCCAAGAAAGGCAATCTGCCTTATCGGCATGGAATTCATTTGTCGAAGGAACAGTCTCCTAAGAAACCTCAGGATGTTGAGGAAATGAGACATATCTCATACGCCTCAGCAGTTGGTAGTCTCATGTATGCCATGTTATGCACGAGACCGGATATTTATTTTGTAGTGGGAGTAGTCATAGGTTTCATTCAAACCCATTATTGGATCACTGGGTGGCTGTGAAACACATTCTCAAGTATCTTAAGAGAACGAGAGATTATATGCTTGTATATTCCGGTGAGGATATGATCCTTAGGGGATATACAGACTCTGATTTTCAAACAGATGTTGATTCCAGAAAATCTACATCTGGATCAGTGTTCACCCTAGATGGTGGGGCTATTGTATGGCGGAGTATAAAGCAATCTTGTATTGCTGACTCCACCATGAAGGCTGAATATGTAGCGGCTTGTGAAGCGGCTAAAGAAGCAGTCTGGCTCCGTAAATTCTTAGGAGATCTGGAAGTTGTTCTAGATATGGATAGACCACTCACCCTCTATTGCGATAATAGTGGAGCGGTGGCAAACTCCAAAGAACCAAGAAGCCACAAGAGAGGAAAGCATATAGAGATGAAATATCATCTCATCAGGGAGATAGTGCAGAGAGGAGACGTTACCGTCACAAAGATTACATCCGCAGAGAACCTTTCTGATCCGTTTACAAAGACCTTGCCGGCTAAAGTTTTTGAAGGTCACCTAGATGGTCTAGGATTACGTGACATGTCCCATTTGCTCTAGTGCAAGTGGGAGATTGTTGGGATGTATGCCCTAGAGCTACATGTGATGTAAACGGTTTCATGTGTTTTGAAATAAAACGATGCATTATTCATTTATCAAATTGTTTGTTTATTTTTCGCATATTATATATCTTCGTAAATACCATAGATTACTTATGTACCTTCAGACTTAGTGTATGAGTGTCATACACCAGAGGATTTAAGTCTGAAGTTAGTAATCTTAAATAGTCCATAGAGAGCAAACAAAGCGGGTACTTTGTTTGTGGTTTATCTATAGCTGCGGTCCATTCTATATTTGTATGGAGATCTTAATCCGGATCGTCCATGTAGAGACAGGAGAATAGAGGCACCTTGTATGATGCGATCATATAGGACTGGACCCAGATAGAAATGACATTCTTATAATATCCGTTAAGCAAAGAAAGTCATTTCAATCTACTTGATGGTCATATATGGATTTATCTTAATCCTGAGTGTACTACGAACTCCTGCATGGCAGGCTGTGTCCTTTGATTTACAAAGGTGAGGTTGGTGTAGCAGTCCTGACCAATAGCTACGTACTTTGGGGGCACAGTTTGTTTTGTAGCTGGGAACGTTTTACATAGACATGGAGTTCACTCCTTCTTGCGAGAAGTAGATGAGTATCTTTCTTAAGGGTTGATTCGGTACTTGAACGATTTGAGCGCTCAAGTCTTTCTATTATGAACAGAAAGATTAATATTCATAATAGTTATGAATAAATCGTTCATTAGAGAATAAATGGTACCTAAGGTAAAAATAATTAGAGGGGTATAACGGACATTATGACCCAGCTCTAATTACAAGATACTCGTGAATGATCAATTCGTATGTAATGACTATATCGATGGACAACGACTTAGTTCGACTTAATATTTCATCTGCGGCAACGAGAGTGCAACTACGGGTTTTTAGTGGAATAACCCGGAGTTAATAATTCAGAATATCTAATTAAGAGCTTAATTAATATTTCGAGATTATTGGAGCTCGGAACCGTGGGTCCATTTGGTCCCCGTGCTAGCTCGATTTATTATAGCGGATTTAATATAATTGGATAGTCTAATTATATACTCACAAAAGAATAAATATTATTAATATGATTAATAATATTAATTATGTCACACTTGAAACTATACATTAAAAGTTAATGTATAGTATTAATAATTATATGATAATTATTAAATATAAAATATTGAATTATATATATGATATAATTTAATAAGGCTAAGATTGTAATTTCTATATTGTGGGTTTTGGAAACCCTTGATTTAATTTTAGAAGTAATGACTTTCAAAATATTAATCATATATTTAATTTGTAACATATATTGACTTTATGGAAAGTAAATAATATTGTTACAAAATTAATGAAGAAATAAAGGGCATGGCCGAATTCCTTGATGTATAAGGAATATGATTTGTTTATTTTGGAAACAAAATTTAATCAAAAATCCTAGCCTTGGTCGAATTCCTTGGTGTATAAGGAATATGATTTGTTTATTTTGGAAAAAAAATTTAATCCAAAAATCCTAGCCTTGGCCGAATTCTACCTTAGGGAGAGGATTGGTTGTTTTGTTTGAGTGAAACAAAATCGACCTAAGTATAAAAGGAAATTTTTTTTTTGAAAGTGTTCTCATTCCAAACCCTAGCCACCTTCTTCTTCTTTTTCACAATTCTCTCAAAAGTTGAGAAACAATTTTGAAGAACAAGAATAAGAAAAATATTATTAGTGTGATTTAATCTTTAAAACGTTTAGGGATTTGTTTGTGTGTGTAGCCCACACTACTTTCCGTTGGTAACGAGATATAGCTCGGAAGATCTTGTGGCGTTGAACAAAACATATTATTCTTTTCATCTCCATCTCACGGCATTGGGACAATTTTACTGCCCATTGTCGTGAATCACTTGGTTGATTCGGGACTCAATTTGTTTCGTTTTAATTCAGGTTTTAGGAAACACTTTGGGGACCTTTTGGGGCTGAGTTAGGATTTTTTTTTAGTGGAAAAATCAGACCTAAAATGCTACAGCAGGTCACGCAAATCAGGGGTTTGTTTGGGTGCAGTTCGCGTGTGTAACGTGTGTAAAACAGTCTAATAATTCACTGCAGCTCAGGGCTGTTCGGGGACTGTTTCACGCGCAATCCGGGGCTGAGATCTTGTCTGAAACAAAAGCAAAACTTCAGTATAAGTGCTGGTTCCATTCGGCTTTAAGGAAGGGAAGACAGAAAAAAATTTCAAGGTCGATCCGTGTGCCTAATCGCTTCCGCTGCGATAGGAAAGCGTTTCCTACAAATTGAAACTGAAATCAGAGGATTTTCTTCATACTTTCTTCTGGGGAATTTTTCTTAGAATACTAAGAAGAGAGTATCTTGTTTGTTTAATTTCAGTTTTCTTGTATTTAATTTTTATTTTAAGTAATAAATCTTTCTTTGTTTTACTTAAAAGCATGAGTAGGTAACTTATTTCTGCGGGGGTGAAGGTGAAACTTTTATTATTATAATTTAGATTAATCTCCCTTATTTTATAATATATAAATTATCTTAAAACCTGGCTTAATTGGATACCGGCTGTATGGTCGGTTGAACTTAATTATATTAATTTTAACCTGAATTAATTGGATACCGCATTTATGATCGGTTGGAATTAATTAAAATCTGACTTAATCAGGATACCGCTTATATGGTCGGTTGGAAATATAATATAATTTTATATATTATAATAAGTGAGATTTCTATATTTGAAATAATAAAAGTGGATCCCCAAACCCCATCATTTTATTTCATTGTTGTAAATTTTATCTTTTTGATTTTCAATTAGTTGAATGATGTTTTATTTATTTATGTCTTTAGTAGTCCTAGATATGTGTCATAATTAAATACGTTGTCTAGGGTTGTGATGAAAACCAATATCAATGATTTAATAAGTTGACTTTTCTTATGTCTTGTGTGATGTATTGGTTTATTTATTGAGTCTAGTTCTTAATGCTTCTTGTTAATTGGCCACTAATAAGATTGAATAGGTAAACTTAAAATGAACTTGGAAAAGGGATTTTAAGTTTGGTCGTAGACTTAATAGCTCGCGATCTCATACTCACCGTAGAGATTTCCTTCCAGGATAGTGTTAGGGTTGGTGTTCGGAGCGCCAATCCTAATCGTATTTATGTCCGATTCATGAATACAAGCAATATTTTTTTCTATAATATTACTTATTTATGGTTGCACCTCTTGTATTTTATTATATATATTCGATCTAATGCATTAGATTGAAACTAAATAATGTTTAGTGATATATATATATATATATATATATATATATATATATTAGACAAAGACCCGATAATATATAATGTAGTGCACAATTACAATGTAGCTTGTAATTGACATTGGGAAGTGTCACTATTAGAAATATATTATCAAATTAAGTTCCTGGTCAAGATTTACTGACACGGGTCGGTTAGTAAAATTCGCTGAGACTAGTACATGTCGTATATCGGACTTGGTCTGATGGTTTATCCCATTGAACCATGAGTCTCGAGAGACTCTTATAGACGTGTATGTGTTATTTGATAAACACTGAACGACTCACCAAAGATTACCTAATAGATGGTACACCAACGTCAATATAAATCTTCTCGGGTTGAGTAGCATAATGATTCTTTGACTTGAGATACCACTGTGGATATATGAGTTATCCTCCACACTTAGATGACAGTCATGTCATCAATATATTAAGATCAGACCTCCGCATGTTCGTTGGGTGTGGACTCATGCTCATGATATCCTGTGTGTATCAAGATAGGATCAGTTAGTCCTGTGTACATGGCATAGATATTCATTATATGATTAGCAATCTGTTAAATCCATGGTTATGGTATACTTCAGAAGTAAGTTCCGAGTGTTATTTAGAAGATTGCTAATAGATACATCGACAAGATTGCACATATAGAGATTTGACGTTTATATCTATATCTCTAGGATAATCCGGATACCTGCGACTGAGGGATTATATGTATACAATGACCTCGACCTGTATGATTTAGTTGGTCGTCATAATTTACGGGTGGTAAATTATGGAAACAAAATTTGATTTCGTGACGGAGATGCCTGAATCTAGAGTCTCACTAATGAAATATACTCGTAGAGCACAAGGGCAACTTTTATGAATAATGGAGATTATTTATAAATCGTTTAACCGTTAAACGATAAATTACATGCAAAGGGACCTAATGGTCATTTCCCGTAACATCCCACCCAAAGCCAGGATGCTAATGGCAGGATACAGGAAAACCCATCTCCATAAGCCTATGATGTTACTAAAATTTCGGCATGACCTCTGCTAAAAATCATAAAACCTGGATCAAGTCCAGCACCTCGAGGTGACCTGAAATTAATTTCAAAAGCGACTATCTCAACTCATGCAAATAGGCCTCCGGCCTGACAAATCTCAACTCAAATAAAAATAAGCCTCCGACCTAACATAGACAAATAAATACAACCAACTACGTGCTCATAACGTTTTAAAATTATACATATGATACAAATAAATAAAACTAAAATTGTGGGAGCCCAAATACATATCCCAGAATCATACAACAACCTAAGACCCACTTGACTGCATCGGGGTGACCCGCTGTCTGCAAGATGTCAAAGAAAATCTTCTAGCTCTTTAAGTCCAATGTGAACCTGTAAAACTAGAAAACAGTCGAGGTGTGAGCTATAAAGCTCAGTAAGTTCTCACGTCTTATGTAAATATATCTAGTAACAATAAAAGCTTAAATATAAATCAGATATATATAAATACACAAACTTATAAATCACAACCTTATCCGATGGCCGTTTACTTATGTTATACCTGGATAATTTACTCACTGTAATGAATTCAATACTATAGTAAATTTATCTGCTCGATTCCACACTATATTTCACATATACGGAATTATGTCATACACCAATCTAGAAGCATTCATCCACGTATGTACATACTCTTTTTCCACACTGTAGTTATACTTTATATACCAACAACATCAGATTTTCTCCTAATCAGAACTAACTTACTATCTACCAAACCACCCAAACCTGTGGCTAAGGCCAACCCAAACCTGTGGTGGTTTAGTGAGCTTAAACTATGGCTGGTTACTTCATATGGATTACATAAGCTAAAACATAAACAGTAACTAACTATAAGTTGTAAAACATTTACTGAAACACTGAGCTAAAGCCTCAGACCTCCATATAATATAAGGTACTGACGATTCCATCCATTGGAATCCTCACCACTGCATTCTAAGTGTGGTAAACCCCCAACACTCAACCTTTACATTAACATCACATATTGACCATGCATTTCAATATACAATTTATGCAAAGTACATACTCATAGCATACTACGATACTACTCATCAAATAGAACCGGATATCACTGAACTTCCATATCAAAGAAAATTTATTAAGAAAGCCAATCATTCTGAAAATTATCTTCTTGTCCGAAAATAATTCTATTCCTTTGAAACTTTGCTGGAAATCCTTTTTTGTCAATAAAACTCTGAAATTCTCTTAAAACTATTTCTCTTGAAAACTCGTTTATAAACCATCATTTTATGTAAATCTACCTCTGAAAATCCATTTCTAAAAATCCGTTTCTGAAAAATTATGTATCTGAAAGATCTGTTCTGAAAACTATCTTTGAAACTGATTTCTGAAAACTGTTTTTGAAAAACTAGTCTATGTCTCTAAAAACCTGACGTATGGAGGCGTTACGTATCGCCGTCCCCCTATACGCCTAACTAGATCCAGTAGTGCAAATCCATGACCTTGGGGCGTTACATATCGCCGTCCCCCAAAATATGCCACTCATGTCCCTGAAACTAGTGGTCTTGGGGTGTTACGTATCGCCGTCCCCCAAGCCAATGAACTAGAACTGGGGGTGCGAATCTATGCTATCCTCCAAGCTCTGAATCTAGGATCTAGGGGCATCTGTCATCCCTAGTCCTGAACTAGGATCTGGGGGTGTTACGTATCGCCGCCCCTCAGTCCTCTACATGTGCACATGCCAACCGTCAATTCCATGTCTGTATCAAGTTACATACTGAGGTGGGTTTTTCCCTCATGCCTCAAAAATCACAAAACTCATGCTTTTTAAATCAAGTCTTTCTGAAGCATATTTTTTCTTTAAAACAACTGGAAATAAATTTTCCTAACGTCCTATGTGCGAAAACATAAGTCTTTACATATAACAATATAAAATAAAAGAAAAATCAACTATAAAGAAAATATCCACTCACTATAACTAGGATCCAGAGGCGTTACACATCATCGTCCCCTGATCTAAGGTCTGTATCTGTCAATGAACATTGTGTCTCCCTCTGGGTATGGAAAATGCATATGTATCATCATAACAACCATATGATCATGTAAGTCATGAAATGAAATGCAATGCAATGCCATTACCCATAAACATAACAGTAAAGTCGACCACACCCAATTACTAGCTAGTGACATTTCACTCATCCAGTACATACAAAATGGACCCGTACCCCATTTCAACAAACTCAACCCTATGAAAAATGCCCACACGTGTTATTAAACATAAACACATTTCATACACTGGTTCCACACTCTGACCAAAACTAAACTGAGGTATGAAAACTTAGTTAAAACTTTTTACAAAACCTTTACATCACATTTAACTGAAAACGTGTTCTACTAGAAGACATGCTTAACTATAAAAAATGAAACGACAGCTTGTGTTAAACTTTTCATGCTGATACTAGCTTGCTATCTAGAAACCCGACATTATGAATACTTTCAGACAATCTATTTTTATACGTGCTCTTTATGATTCTCACTGTCTGTACCTCTCGAAACTCTCATTTCATGCTTTCCAAAACTCCATAACTACTGCTACTTATTTTTATGAGCCTTCAATCTATACACATATCTAAACACATAATCAACCATCATAACTTGTCTACTACGATGAGTTCATAGTGAGATACCTACCTGGTGTCCATGCTATTCTTTCTCTTTCCACATCTGTAACATAAAATATGGACTGTGAGAGTCGTTAATCATGGAAAACTTACGGATAGTATAAACTCCCAAACTGTCTAGGAAAATACAAATTAAATTTGTTTTCAGTGATTTCAGTTTCATTTCTCATAATACATCCGATACTCATATAACATCATTATACATTGTTCTATTTCAATCCTGTAGCTCAAAAATACAAATCACGCATTTCCGATAAATCTTCTGAAAAGTTTATGAAAATATTGTGGAAGGATCCAAGCCCTCAAAACCTCTCTGAAATTATTCAAATACTATTGTTTCATCATAATTAAGTCATATCTTTAATTACGTTCATCAAAGCACAGATACATGCGAAACCCAACTTTACCGAAAACTCGCTTTACTTATCGGATCGATCATATTCGCTCTGATTTCTCTCAGATTCTACCCTATACATATATTCAATATACTTATGCTCAAAAAATTTAATTTATATCATTACGCTACTCTACGAAGCCACTGGAAACATTCGAATATTTAGCGGAAAACTTGAAATTAACGAATTTTTACTGAGAGCTCTTACCAAGATTTCGAGGCCATATACGGACTCCAAACGATCCCACGAACACGCTGGAATTGATGAAATTCTGATCGGAGCTTCTGTTCATTCGACGTTACTGTTCACCACTGCTTTTTCTCCTCATTTCGTGTGCAACCGAGAATGAATCGAAAAAATCATCATTGCCATCTTGTAGTACTCTCCGAGAGCTTCGATTTAGCGGGTGGCTCGGGCCGTGAAATGAAGCGACGAGTCAGGATCGGGAAACCTAAGCTCGCCCGTGTCTCTCTTCTTTTCCGCCGTTGTCGGCATTTCTGCCATCGCCGCCGGCCACCGTTGGACACAGGGTGGCCGGATGCTCCATCTGGTATCGTCGCAACGGCCGACCGTGGCCGAAGGGCCGACCGGCGAGCTGCTGCCCCAAATCGCAAAAAGGGAGAAGAGGGTTCGGGTGAGAGGAGTGGAAAGCTTATGCCATTCTTTGCAATTTCTGAAAACTTCATAGTATTTATAGAAATATTTTTGGAAATTACGTTTTGATCCTGCGAAATTACAATTAAGTCCTTAACCTTGTCCTTCCTCGAAAATATGTAGATTTGAGGCCCTTCTGCTCGAAATATGGAAATACGTTCAACACGAAAGTTGTTCATCTCAGAAAAATGAGTCTGATGGTTTAAAAATAAGCTCAAACGGAGTTATTTTGCTATCTTTATAGCCTAAACAATAAACTTTCCCCATATAGAATAATATACATAAATAGCGTAAACGATTCTTTCATGTCACGCGATTTCCAATACATCAAATCTATATTTTAAAATATTTCGAGCTATATTTCAACATTTGAACTCTTTTTCTCCGATATAGTCTCATTTGAGACCCGGTGTGCAATACAAAATCCTTCCAGAAGAGTTTCTGAATTTCTGGATGTTACATTTCCTAATTAATGTGTATTTGTATTTAATATTTGATTTTATTAAATACACATTAATTAAATATCAAATTGAGATATTTGACATATATCATTAATATATGTATTTGAGATATTTAATGTAAATATAGTACATATATTTAAGATATTTGTATTTAATTATTTAATTATTTAAATGTTAAATGATTAAAGTAATTAATTTATAAATATCTTTTACCATGATTAATGGTTAGGAAATGGCACCATTTGATTAGTAACACAAGTTAAATTACTTTATGGTAAAGGTTATCATTTAGAACAAGTAACTAATCAAATGAAATTGAAATTAAATCTTATATTTTCTTTCTCTCATTCACGCTGATTTGAGGAAAATATATAAGGATTTTTTTTGTTTCATTTTCTTTAATTAACACAAGTTACCTAAATTATTACAAGTAAAGTTTGAGAGAAAAAATCTTGAAGAATAATGGAAAATGCTTAAAGAAAATTTGATTTTGTAAGTATTTTCCAACTTTCTTCAACTAGAAAAATATTTCCATGTTTCTAAGCTTCAACATGGGTTGCTTAGAATTTTATCTACTCTTTAAGTATGTAATTAAATTGGTTTGAGACTTGTTGGAAAGATGTTTGCATGTTTATTAACAAAGTACACTTATAATTGGTTATTAAGTATTCTTTTGATTAATTAGTAATCAAGTTTCCATTCTAGATTTTTAAGGCCACTCATTTATGACCTAGAATTTTTCTTGAGTTATTTCAAGTGGTGAGACTTATTTGGTGTGTTAAAGAATTGATTAAAGTATTGAATTTATTCAATTTAGTATAAATTGATGAATTGGAGTAATTTGAGAAATTAGGGTTCTTAACCTATTCCAATTTTGGGGCTTTTCATGTATTTGATATATTATGATGTGTATATGTTGCATATTAAATTTGGGATTGATTGGATTTGATCTTGACTTATTTTGAACAAGATTGGACTAAATTGTAAAATTGGAAAACCTTATGGGGCTTTCGGCAATTTTATCTTTTAGTGGGGATTTTATTGCATTTGTATTTTGATGTGTTGGACTGATTTGAAATCATCCAAAATTATATTTGACAATTTGAGGACTAAAATGAACAAAATGAAAAATTTAGGGGTCAAACGGTAATTTTCAAGAAATATGATTTCTTGGGTAAAATTTAAATTTTTAAGTATTGAGTAATTAAAATAAATAATTTTATTTTAATTGCCCGAGAAAAATAATTACCGGAAATTATTTTGGAGTGAAAATACGCGAAAATCGGCGTTACCGAGTAACGGCTGACCGAACAGTGAGTTCGTCACTGTTCGGGTAGCCCACGAACTGTACAAATATTTTTGGAGCTGACCTGGGTAGTCCCCATGTGCATTAGTCGGTCAGTTTGGTCGAAAACGTGTTTTATACTATTTTACGGAAAAACATTTTCGTAAAAGTTTCGCGTTGTTTCTATATTATTTATGTCATTATTTGATATCGAATAAATATGTTTAGGTGAAATATGAATAGATTATTAATATTTGATATTAAAAAATTTATTCCTAAGTTTAAAAATTTTAAACTACGATTTCGCTTGAACCGCGCTCCTTCCACTGCGCCGCCGTGATAAAACCCCAACAAAATGGTATCAGAGCGAGTCTGATTCTGTACCTATGATATAATTAGCCCTTTAAATTTGATATTTAATCTAATCTTTACTTTTTACATGCATGTATTTATTTAATTTGATTAAATAAAGTGAATTACATCTTTTAGGAAAATCTCCGTTAAATAAGGTTTTATAAAGTGACTAGTATTATGAATACTTTTTTCTTCGTTCGCCTTGTCAATACGGATGTAAATGTTTTCATGATGCTATAGCTGTAACATGCCAAAGCAGCGCAGTTATGGTTGAAGGTAGTTCATTTGCACTGATAGAACTTATATGATAAGAGACAAATTCAAGTGAAAGTGGAAATCGTGAACGTGCCAAAACTGTCAGGACTACATCGGTAGCTTGAGTTTGTCATTTACAAGTGAAACCTTGATACGCCTCCTGTGAACGTGCCAAAACTATCACAACGAGAAACGGTCAGGACAAAATCAGAAGTCACAGCGAGTGTGATTGACAATGAGTTGTCTAACCGTGAATATACGTAGGCGAGAACGTGCCAAAGCTGTAAGTCGAAGTACATTTATGGGGTCCACTTCCCATTATGGAATTCGATTTAATTATTGAATTATCATTTTCCGTTGGGGATTACGGTATTACGTAAAGTAGTGGGAGGCACTACTGGGTTAAGAATC
Source organism: Zanthoxylum bungeanum (assembly GCA_019454045.1). NCBI lineage: Eukaryota > Viridiplantae > Streptophyta > Magnoliopsida > Sapindales > Rutaceae > Zanthoxylum > Zanthoxylum bungeanum. The sequence continues at coordinate 112,948 of SKCR01027689.1, read as the reverse complement.
CATAACTAATGCAGTGTGTATTATTATGAAAATTGCCGCTTATGTTTTTTTTCCTTATTCTATTATTTGTATAGAATTAAACTTATATCAACTGCATGCAAATTTTATATATGTTTTCTGACTTCAATTATGGTTGTAGATTTCTAGAATAGGTTCTAGATTAGAATAGACTATTATATAATCTTTCTAGACAGAATAGTTTCTTATGCAGTAAAGATTGACATGAATTGGTTCATGTCTCGAGATTCTTCACTAGCATTAAGAAAACTCCATTAGGTATTTGTTTATCTGATAATGACGTTTCTTGGCTTTAGTGACATTTAGAAGTCACGTGTCTGACACTATTTGCTTTTCAATTATTTGCAAATGTTGTAAATAGTTGAAGGTAGATAATAAAGCTAAAGAAAGAAGATGCGTATAGTTATGTATAGAAAATATCAATTTTCACAATACGACAACTGTAGATATTGGATATCAGATCTCCCGTCTAGTTGTTTAAAATATTGTTGAATGATTGTTTCGATATTTGATATCAGAACTTGCCACTATTGGATAGTTATTTGTTCTCTGTAAACAGTTGTTACATATTTTAAAACGACTAGTAGTGTCATTAACAAATAGATAAACATTAAGAAAAAATTTCAGTTAAATAAATAACTTAGAACATTGTTTTATGAGATTTTATCACTTAAGTATTAGATGCTTATTCCATATAGTAAAGGATGGTCTGATACTATATCACACCAAATATCCTTATCCATTTAATGAATATTGTATTCGGGAAGGTGATTAAATCTCATTTAACCAATGATTGCCATTGGACCAGAAAATTTATTAAACTGATACATTATATGTATGTACTTTAATGAGTTATAAATTGCTTAAGGTAGTTTTCTTTACTTCGTAACTTAGTCAAAGAATCGTAGTGACTTAGTTACGTGTTTTTGATGAAACGTGGATAGAATATTTTGACTCGTTCAAAGATATTCGATATGAAGTTTTGAAAACTGTATCCTTAAAATTCACCGTGAGTATTTGAATTATTCAAAGATGTTTGATATGATCAAACATATGAATTTAAGGTAATTAGTTCTAAGGTTATTGAATGAATATGATTCTTACTCAATATAATTGTTCCACGATTCCATATTGATGGAATTGGTAAGTGGGAATAATCAAATCTTATATATAATTTGATTCGTTTGATATTGAGTGTTGCCGAATTAGTTTCAATATTATTAGGAATATTCTCTAGTAACACTAATTCATCATTTTAATTAATGTTCCATTTATTTCTACAGTTACGTATATGATACGTATAGGTAGAAAATTTGAATCTTGAAAAGTTTGAGATTTGAATCATTCTTTTATATAATGGTTATATAATCGAAGGTACTCGCGCCTCGGAGGTACAAGTAAAAGTTTATCATTTATTCTATTTAATTGAATATTATATTCTATTTGATAGAATATCTTTTCTACGATCCCGAATAATAAAATTATTTTATTACTTGGAGTGTAATATCAGATGTTGACCATTGTAAAAAAGACTTGACTTATTGAAGTCAAATGTGAGAGTGATAAAATATAAATAGAACTACATAATTAATAAGATGAAAATACCTTTTAATTACTTCCATATAAGTTCAATAGGACGTCAGAATCATTTGCAAAGTATTTGATACTTAATGGTTCTGTTGTTTTCTTATCGAAGAAAGTTATCCTAAAACTTATACTGGGAACGATATTTGATATCGATTCCGAAAATTAAAATTAGACCATAGATCTAAGATTGTTCATAGCTTACTACGATCAAGTTTGGAACTTGATTGAGCTTTCATTATGAATCGTTCATAAAATGTGCAAATGGTTTACGTAGAAAAAGCACAGTGAGCTTATTAAAGGTTTGACCTTTATAGTATGACAGTGAGAAAAGTTATACTCAGCAATCTATTGTAGATTCTAAGGAAACCTGTCTCTAGTCGCACTAATTGAACAATTAAAGATTTGTTAGTTAATGTTAATATTAAACTGTATATTTTAGCTAGAAATACAAAGTGGCGTTTCTGAATAGTTTCTTCAGATAAGAGATCCATTTTGATTCTTAGTTTGAAGAGTTCGTTTTGGAATGGCTCTGGAGTTTGTATTATACTAAGATTACTATTTGGTATATTAGCTTATAGAGCCTATTGTAGACTCGGATGAGCTTTCTAGAAAATTGTGTTTTCTAATTTTGATATCAGTCTGATTGTCTGATTTTATCAAAGCATAGAGAATACATATGAGATAGAAGGGTTAGTGGGAGCGTACAAATTTATTTCTAGTGTTTTACATCATAATGACATTATCATTATTAAAGTAATAATGAGATGCTTATGAGGTAAAAAAATTACCTGAGTCTTATTTTCTCCGTGAAAGCAGTGAGAGTGGTCTCTATTATATTCGATATAAAGTTTTATATACGATATAAAACTAAAAGACTTGAGAGATGCTCCCATTAGTGGTACATTAGATATGATCTAATAAAGGACACAGTGAGATTATCTGTGTGACAGTTAGTATAACTGTTTGATAGTTAGCGTGTCTATAATATATAATATTCCGTAAAGAATGATTCCTTTGTCAAAAGAGAAATTTATTAGAATGTCTAGTCAATCTTATGCATCATAGGATGATGGAATAATGAATACCATATTTAGTGCGATTATAGATATCAATTTAATCGTAATTGTTACGAGTTATTTTGAGATATAACTCGTAACAATTATAGCGGCTGGATTATCTTTGAGATATAAAGAACAAGTTTCTTATTAATGGAGAATAAAGTTCGCGACCATTAGGATCAGATTATTTTTGAGTATAATTATGACGTTAGATTGTCTACGTCATAAAGAGTCAGAAAATATGCAGTGGGAGTGTCACATATGATTCTACTATATAAGTGGAATTAGTTGCAACTTATGAAGTATCGACTTATGAAGTTGCATAGTGACCTTATAGATTAGAAGTTTGATATTAGTATTGTGTTTGCGGTTGTCTGCATAGTATTTTAGATTTAATAAGTAAATACTTAGACAATTTAGTAGCTGAAGCACAATGTTGATGTGGCATCTGAGTCATATTGATGTAGAACTTAGTTTCTATAGAATATGAATGATGTTGGCTAAGGAAAATAGTTGTGTTTGTTGAACAAACTCAATATGTCATAGCAGGCTTACTTGTTGTTGCCGACCTCTTGAGTGCTAGGTGAGTTCTTGGGGGCTATACGTATGTGATACACATTAAGATGTGCATATGATACTATGGATTGACATTAGAGCAAGTGGGAGAAATTTTTAGGGTTGCTGCTCGGAGTGCCAATCCGGATCGTTTTTATGTCTGATTCAATACGAGTAATAAATTTTTCCATAATATTACTTATTTATGGTTGCACCTCTTGTCTTTTATTATATATATTCAATCTAATTCATTAGATTGAAACTAAATCATGTTTAGTCATATATATATTAGACAAAGACCCGATAATATATAATGTAGTGCACAATTACAACGTAGCTTGTAATTGACATTGGGAAGTATTACTACTTGAAATATATTATCAAATTAAGTTTCTGGTCAAGATTTACTGACACTGGTCGGTTAGTAAAATCTGCTAAGACCAGTATGTGTCGTATATCAGACTTGGTCTGATGGTTTATGCCAATGAACCATGAGTATCGGGATACTCGTATAGACGTGTAGGTATTTATTTGATAAACACTGAACTACTCACTAAAGATTACCTAATAAATGGTACACCAACGTCAATAGGAATCTTCTCGGGTTGAGTAGCATAGTGATTCTTTGACTTGAGATACCACTGTGGATATATGAGTTATCCTCCATACTTAGATGGTAGTCACGTCATCGATCTATTAATATCAGACATCCACATGTTTGTTTGGTGTGGACTCGTGCTCATGATATCATGTGTTTATCGAGATAGGATCCGTTAGTCCTGTGTACATGACATAGGTATTCATTATATGATTAGCAATCTGTTAAATCCATGACCGTGGTATACTTCGAAAGTAAGTTCCGAGTGTTATTTAGAAGATTGCTAATAGATACGTTGACAAGATTGTACCTATAGAGATTTAACGTTTATATCTATAGCTCTGGGATAATCCGGATACCTGTGACGGATGGATTATACGTATGCAAAGACCTCGACCTGTATGATTCAACGAGTTTATCTGTGGTCGTCATAATTTACGGGTGGGTAAATTATGGACACAAAATTTGATTTCGTGACGGATATGCCTGAATCTAGAGAGTCTCACTAATGAAATATACTCGTAGAGCACTAAGGCAACTTTTATGAATAATGGAGATTATTTATAAACCGTTTAACAGTTAAATGAAAAATTATATGCAAAGGGACCTAATGGTCATTTCCTAATTAATGTGTATTTGTATTTAATATTTGATTTTTTTAAATACACATTAATTAAATATCAAATTGAGATATTTGACATATATCATTAATATATGTATTTGAGATATTTAATGTAAATATAATACATATATTTAAGATATTTGTATTTAATTATTTAAATATTAAATAATTAAAGTAATTATTTTATAAATATCTTTTACCATGATTAATGGATAGGAAATGGCATCATTTGATTGGTAACACTTGTTAAATTACTTTATGGTAAAAGTTATCATTTAGAACAAGTAACTAATCAAATGAAATTGAAATTAAATCTTATATTTTCTTTCTCTCATTCACGCCTATTTGAGGAAAATATATAAGGATTTTTTGTTTCATTTTCTTTAATTAATACAAGTTACCTAAATTATTACAAGTAAAGTTTGAGAGAAACAACCTTGAAGAACAATGGAAAAGGCTTAAAGAAAATTTGATTTTGTAAGTATTTTCCAACTTTCTTCAACTAGAAAAATATTTCCATGTTTCTAAGCTTCAACATGTGTTGCTTAGAATTTTATCTACTCTTTAAGTATGTAATTAAATTGGTTTGAGACTTGTTGGAAAGATATTTGCATGTTTATTAACAAAGTATGCTTATAATTGGTTATTAAGCATTCTTTTGATTAATTAGTAATCAAGTTGCAATTCTAGAGTTTAAGGCCACTCATTTATGACCTAGAATTTTTCTTGAGTTATTTCAAGTGGTCAAACTTATTTGGTATGTTAAAGAATTGATTAAAGTATTGAATTTATTCAATTTAGTGTAAATTGATCAATTGGAGTAATTTGAGAAATTAGGGTTCTTAACCTATTCCAATTTTGGGGCTTTTCATATATGTGATATATTATAATGTGTATATGATGCATATTAAATTTGGGATTGATTGGATTTGATCTTGACTTGTTTTGAACAAGATTGGACTAAATTGTAAAATTGGAAAATCTTAAGGTGCTCTCGGCAATTTTGTCTTTTAGTGGGGATTTTATTGCAATTTGTATTTTGATTGGTTGGACATGTTGAAAATCATTTTAGAAATGATTTGGAATAATCCAAAATTGTATTTGATAATTTGAGGACTAACATGAATAAAATGAAAAATTTAGGGGTCAAACTGTAATTTTTAAGAAATATGATTTCTTGGGTAAAAGTTCACTTTTTTAAGTATTGAGTAATCTCAAGAAAAATAATTACCGGAAATTGTTTCAGAGTGAAAATATGCGAAAAACGGCGTTACCAGGTAACAACCACTGTTCGGGTAGCCCACGAAGTGTCCAATTATTTTTGGGGTTGACCTGGGCAGTCCCTATATGTATTAGTCACTCAATTCGGTCGGAAACGCATTTTATGCTATTTTACAGAAAAACATTTTCGTAAAAATTTCTCGGTATTTCTATATTATTTATGTCATTATTTGATATCGAATAAATATGTTTTGATGAAATATGAATAGATTATTAATATTTGATATTAAATAATTTATTCGTAAGTTTAAAATTTTAAACTACGATTTCACCCGAACCACGCTCCTTCTGCTCCGCCACCCTGATAAAACCCCAACAAATATGAATATACCCGTCGGGCGTGGGTAGCCATAATTGGAACTTAAACTTAATGAATTTAGCGTTTCTTAATTAATATAAGAACATAGTTAATTGTGTGTTTGCATCTGACCATCGGAAGAGGCTTTTGCATAACTTCGTGTTCCAGGTTAATAAACTGACATATTACACAAGCATAAGGTAATCAACTCATCCTTAGAAAATATTGGTAGGATTCACAACCTTGGATATTTTCATATCATTAATTAATCTTGAAATCTACCTTAGTTTTATTTACTTGTTTGTTTTAGATAAAAATCAACATCCAACCAACAATCAAATCGATTAGATACCTGTAGATATTTAGCTTCATAAATTGATAGCATAGGTATTAAGTCCTCGTGGGATCAATACATTTTATACTACTTGAGCGATACGTGCGCTTGCATTACGTGTGTGATTTCACCGATCAAGTTTTTGATGCCGTTGCCGGGGACTTATTTATCTTTTACTATTAATTTTGAGGTTAGATGTTTTACTTGTGTCTAATTTATTTTTACTTATTATTTTTGTTTTCTTGTATTTCAGATTCTCAGACACTATATGAGAAGAATCAGAAGCTTTGAAATCCGTCCGCTTGACCTAGAAATTGAAAGAACTATCAGACACTTGAGAAGGGAAAAACGAGAAGATCAAGAAGCACTGATCAACATGAACAATCAAGAACCTGAACCTTTGGAAGTTGCACCATCAATTCCCATTCGAGACAGAACAATTCATTTGGTTGACAGCTTCATATCATGCATTATACTTTCACCCTTACCAGTAAATGCGTGTGACATCAAAATATGCATTCAGATGATACATCAATCGATTTTGTTTGGGGGAAGTGCAACTGAATATCCCAAAGCCCACATCAGAAACTTCCTGGAAGTTTGTGGCATATTCAATTACAACTGAGAGGTAGAAGAAGTAATGCATCTACGAGTGTTCCCATATTCCTTGAAAGACAGAGCTAAGGATTGGCTCCATTCACTACCAGCAAGTTCCATCACAACTTGGAACACTCTTGTCACCAAATTTCTTACAAAATACTTTCCACCAGCCAGAACAGCAAAATTGAGAAATGACATCACATCCTTTGTGCAACATGGCTCAAAATCCCTCTACAAAGCATGGGAAAGATACAAATAATTGCTCCGAAAATGTCTTTACCATGAGATTGCAAAGTGGCTACAAGTCCAAACCTTATACAATAGGCTTTCTGGACTAATGAGAACTATAATAGATGCTGCTGCTCGAGGAGCATTAATGGAAAAATGAGAAGATCAGCCCTGGGACTTAATTGAAGAAATGGCCAACAACAATTCCTTGTGGCCAACAGAGAGGAGCATGATCATCGAATAGCAGGAATCCATGAAGTAGGAACCAAATCAGCTGTGAATGCCAAGCTGGATCAGATTTGCAAATGCCTGGAAACTCTTGGCATGCAAGTTAATACTGGATCCACAAGTTCACCATATGGAGGAGCACCAGAGACAGAATCTTACAATCAACATGATGAGACTGTGAACTATGTCAGAACCTTCAACAGACATGGAAACAATCCGTATTCCAATAGCTACAACCCAGGTTGGAGGAATCATCCCAATTTCGAATGGAGCAACACTTCAAGGCAAAAGAACAATCCACCACCCGGATTCCAACAGTAGAATAAAAGCCAGGAGTATGAAAAAGAACCAAGAATAACATAAGTGCTTGTCTAGATAAAAAAGCAAGAAGCCAAATACGATGCTTTAGCAGCAGTGGTTCAAAATCAAGAAGCATCTTTGAAGGCATTGGAGAATCAAATGGGACAACTGGCCAATGCTCAGAGTTACAGACCGTAAGGTAACATTCCTAGCAACATAAAACCAAATCCATTGAACAGAGGGAAGGAGCAATGCCAAGCCATCACTTTGAAAAGCGGCACTGAAATCAAAAAAGATGTTAGAGTGAAGGCATCTATTAAGGAAGTTCCAAAAGATAGCAGCGAATCATATCCACAGATAGAGGAAAAATTGGCAAAAGAAAATGATCGAGAAATATTTACTCCACCTCCACCTTTTCCACAGCGTCTCCAGAAACACAAACTAGACAAGTAATTTGCTCAATTCCTGGAGATTTTCAAAAAGCTACATATCAATATTCCATTTGTAGAAGCGTTGGAGCAGATGCCCAGTTATGTCAAATTCATGAAAGATATTTTTTCACGAAAGTGAAGATTGGGAGATTACGAGACGGTAGCATTCACAGAAGAATACAGCGCCATCATTCAAAAGAAGCTCCCCCTAAATTTGAAGGATCCTGGTAGTTTCACCATCATGTTGCACCATAGGAGAACATTACTTCGGTAAGGCTTTCTGTGATTTAGGTGCTAATATTAACTTGATGCCTTTGTCTATTTATAGGAAACTGCAGCTTGGAGAAGCAAAGCCCACTTCAGTCACTCTGCAACTTGCTGACAAATCACTCACATTTCCGAGAGGGGTAGTGGAAGATGTGCTGGTCAAAGTCGACAAATTCATTTTCCCAACAGATTTCATTGTCCTTGACATGAAAGAAGACAAAGACGTACCCATCATCCTCGGGAGACCATTCTTGGCTACAGGTCGAACCATCATTGATGTATAAAAAGGTGAACTAATCATGAGGGTGCAGGACCAAGAAGTAACATTCAATGTTTTCAAAGCCATGAAATTTCCAAATGATGAACGAGATGAGGAATGTTTCAGACTTGATGTAATAGATAGTATCATCCAGAACACAGATGCAATGTAACTTTCCACTGACAAACTTGAAGTATGCATCACCAACATGACTGATAGAAAATTAGATGATGAGATTCTGTAATGTATCAACTATCTTAATGGAGCCTCCCGCTTGAAATCGACACCACATGTGGAAAGCTTGGAACTACCGAAAAATGAGTGAATTAAGCCCTTGATTGAAGAACCCCCGTAGTTGGAACTAAAGCCACTTACGAACCATCTCACGTATGCATACTTGGAAAACTCTTATGATTTACCTGTGATTATTTCTTCGTCGCTAACATGGGTGCAAGAAGATAAGTTGCTGAGAGTGCTATGTGAGCATAAGAAAGCTATTGGCTAGACTATAGCAGACATTCGAGGCATCAGTCCATCCTTTTGCATAAATAAAATCCTCATGAACGATGAGTACAAAGCCACAGTGGAGCATCAACGAAGACTGAATCCAATCATAAAGGAAGTTGTAAGAAAGAAATCATCAAATGGTTGGACGCATGCATCATCTACCCCATCTCTGATAGCTCTTGGGTGAGTCCTATGCAATGCGTACCCAAGAAAGGAGGAATGACTGTAGTCACAAATGAAAAGAACGAGCTGATTCCAACAAGAACATTGACTGGATGGAGAGTATGCATGGACTACAGGATACTGAACAAAGCCACACGGAAGGATCATTTCCCACTACCATTCATTGATCAGATGCTAGCCAAATTGGCAGGACATGATTTCTACTACTTTCTGGATGGATACTCGGGGTACAATCAGATTTCCATCGCCCCAGAAAATCAGGAGAAAACCACTTTTACATGCTTATATGGTACTTTTTTCTTTCCATAGAATTCCATTTGGACTCTGTAATGCTCCTGCCACATTTCAACGTTCCATGATGGCCATCTTTTCAAGCATGATAGAACAAAGCATGGAAGTCTTCATGGATGATTTCTCAGTGTTTGGAGACTGATTACGCCTAAAACGTACTTGCGGTTATCGCAATATAGTTGGGGTGACGATTCCTCAGAGAGATGGTTACTAGGAACTAATTTACTTAAACAAAATGTTAGCAATAACTTAAGTAAAGAGATGGATTGAATTGGTCATGTAAAGTAAAGATTATGAAAAGTACGTAAGAGTTATCAGTAGAGAAAAGCAGCAAAGCGTCGGGAATCCCTCTTGTATCAAATCCCTATATTTAGTAATTGATTCCTTTTATTACTCAATTGAAGCTTTCACATCCCAAACCAATAATCGGAAGATATTTCAATTCAAAATATATTAAATTCTAAGGTAATCGATGAATTATTTTCTCTATGTTAACATTACACAGTGTTATCGTTATGACCTATCTAACATCGACAATATACCCTCAGGCAATACTGCAACAGAAGATCAACTCATAAAAAAACATTACTAGTCACAACTAGGTTCCCCAATCACACAAAAAAATCATAACTATTCCTATATGCAAATTTGTAAAACACAATCTCTGGATTCATAATCGAAAGATAATAAAGAATAACAAAATATCAATTGTATTAAACATTGAAAAACATTCAGGAATCAAAAACATGAACATAAGAACTTAATTACAAGAGTTCATCCTTAACTTTGTCTAGGAGATTAGTTCTCCATATAGAAGAGAGACATAGCCTTGATAGATCGGAGGAGCATCATGTCTGGCATGAAGCTTCCTCGTTCTTCTCTCTCAAATATGTGACTTCATTTCCTTGTTGTGTGTTTTCTCTCTGTTTTTCTCCTCTTTTAGGGTTTTGGACGAACTTGGGTTTATATAGAGAAGTCTCGAAGTCATTGTGCGTATCAAACATGACTCAGCGCCACGACGCCAAACTCTCGGCCAATATGTATGTTAATTGCTAAGGCGGCATCGCGACACCGGAAGGTGGGCGTTGCGACGCCAGTTGAATTTTTTGGATTCGCATTGTCTTCGTTTTAGCTCTTCCCGCGTGCTTCTGATGCGTCCGTAAGGTCTCGAAACATGTGTAATTGCTCCAAGATTTATATTCCATTGCCTCATAATAATAAAACATAAAATAAACCATAATTAAAATTAAATACATGATAATCAAGCCGAATTAGTGATGTTCAAAGTACACTTTCATGCACTTATCACAACCCCCAACCAGCTTATTGATAGTCCCTATAAATTCAAGCACAAAAAGAAAATAATAACTAAACTAAATTAAAAATAAAAACTATCTAAGCCACTTTCGTAGGGATCACGATTGTATTTAGCGTATACAATAATCCTTTAAACCCCTATGTGGCCCTAGTGGACGAGTTATAGTCTCGTGAGGGCTTACAACGATGACATCCACAAACGTCATTCAAAACACATGCAATCATGCAAAAATAACAAAAAGAAATAGTCCCAATAGTTACACATATTATTGTCCTCAAAGAATGCCTAGTAATGAAATCAGAGAATATTCAAAGTATTCAATGCAACTCAAATACAAGTTTTTGAATAAATCATCTGAGCCAGACTCACAGTGTGTGTGTGTAAAGGTTCATTTATAGTTCGACTCGTAGGTAAGCCAACTCAATGATTCTGTTTAAAAATTAGGATCTGATGGGTTAAACCAACCTAGATATTTCAATTGTACTTTGTAATTGCCTTTCTGTGCTCAGTATGGTATGATTTTTCTTATTTTTTTTTCTTTCAAAATCTTTTCTTTTTTTCAACACACCTACCCTTTAAGGTAGAATTTCTTCCCATAGTGGTCCTAACACTCGCCCATGGGTAGCTTCACGCTTATCGGTTATAGGTGGTTCAATTTCTTCATTTCTTTTGTTTTTTTTCTTTCTTTCAAAACTTTCTGCTTTTATTTTTTTAACCATACCATACATCATAACACTAGCAAATCAGGATAGACATCTAAGCAAACGGTCATTCATCGACATGCAATTTCTTCAACTAATCACTTTGCCAACTACCTAGGTTCTTACTGCTAAAAACCTATAGTTAAGTGCTTACGAGTCTAACCTAGATCAACTACTAAAAGTACATTAAACAACTTATCGTTTCTAAGACTTCATCATAAAGCAAATAATACTCATCATTAGACTTATGTTTTACTATTAAGGACTAAAAACAAATAAATTTTTTTATAACAGCTGTTATCACTACATGCATACACCCCATACTTAAAACTTGCATTGTCCTCAATGTAAGATAAATATAAGGAAAAAGGAGTGAGGAACAACACTACCAGGCACGGAGTTGATCAGGCTCATACTGGTGAGACTTTGGTTGTGTGAGTTGCGTGGGTTGCGCTAACACCTGCATAAATACTCATGCAAATAATAAACAGGAAATTAGCACACAATATAGTAAAACTAAGGTAAAGAAACTAAAAAAATAAAAATAAAATAAAATAAAAAAATAAATGCAGATGCAAGGGATGCCTCCCCGCTAGCGCTAAGTTTAACGTCTTCAGCCAGACGCAATCACCCAATTTGTCATGGTGGCTTCCATGTAGCGGACAAAATAGTCCCATGTTCTTTCTTCTTCGACGGACACTGGTGATTAAGACAAGAAATCTAATTTCTGGACGGATTTGGCAGTTTATTCATGGATCCCCCAAGGTCTACTGATGGTTGAGATTTTTGGCTGCATAAAAGGAAAAATTGGCTCAATCTCTTTTTTAACTTCCCATGGATCATCTTCAAGTGAGCACTGACTCTCATTTTCCTCTTTTTACGGTTCTTTGGGATCAGCTCCAGTTCAGGAGGGCTAGATTCATGTGGTGTAGAGCCCATCTCTGGTAAGATTATGTCTATCAGGTATTTGTAGTGACACTCATCATTATCTCGTGGTTGTTCCTGCAATTGATAAGGGAATTAGCTGTAGCAAGAAAAGGTCTACCAAAGATAAGTGGAATTTTTGACTCAGCGTTAACCACAGATTGAGTATCTAAAATCAGGAAATCAAAAGGGTAGTAGAATTTATCAATTTATAGTAAACATCCTCAACTACTCCCCGCGGTTTTCTGAGAGAGCGGTCAGCTAACTATAAAACCACAGATATAGGTTTAATCTCTCTAAGTTCGAGCTTTTGATAAATAGAGTATGGCATGAGATTAACACTAGCACATAAATCTAATAAAGTCTGACCGAACACATATGTGCCAATGTGGCAAGCTATAATGGGGCATCACGGATCTTTGTATTTTGGTGGGGCCCTCTGGTCAATCATCGTACTTGCTTGTTCTGTTAAGAATGCAGTCTTCTTCACATGATGCTTTCTCTTCATGGTGCATAGATCCTTCAAAATTTCGCGTATGTAGGAACATGTTTGATCACATGTAACAAAGGAAGGTTAATCTTTACTTGCTTTAAATGTTCTAGGATCTCACCATTAGAGTCTGTAGCTCTCGCAGTAGGCCTAAGAGCTTGAGGGAAAGGTACTCTAACTGGGATATGTGGCACTTGTTCTTCCTGAGATGTATTTGTACTACTTTCTTTGGGGTCACCTATAATGTTGAAGGTGTCTTGCATCCCTATCTCCTTACCACTCCTAGTGATTATGACATTAACACCTTTTACATTGGATGCCTCATGATCAGCCTGTGCCATGTGTTGCCCTTGTGGATTTGGTTGAGCTTGAGATGGAAACTTTCCTTGTTCTTGCACACTCAAGACATTTGTAAATTTAGAGACTTGACTCTTTATCTCCTTATTATCTTTAACCACATGAGCTATCAATGACTTAAACCTTTGATTAGTTTTACTCTAGGCCTCTATAAATGCGTGTCCTCTAAAGAATTTTTAGGAATGGCAGGTGTGTGATATTGGGCGCCACTGTAACCTTTAGGTTGTGGTGTCTGACTGGGCTGATGAGACTCATGTTTCCAACCAAAATTTGGGTGGTTCCGCCAACCAGGATTATAAGTATCTGAGTACGGTGTATAAAGTTTCTTGTACATTCCTAAGGTATTGTATTGTTCCTCTTATGTTCCTCCTAAGATAAATGACACTTACACATAAAAAATACCCCTTGGGGTTCTAACTGGGCTACCACATGCATAGTTTTTCTATCTTTCGCTTTTAAAGCTCCTATATCTCTCGTTAATAGCTCAACTTGTGTTCTAATACTATCATCTTCCCTAAAGTGGTGTATGCCTCCGTCAGAAGGGGTATGGCGTGTTCTATCAGTGCTATCCATGGCATTAGGTCCAGTCCAATTGTGAGATTTCTCAACTAGGTCATTTAAATACTCAAGTGCCTCATCAAGATCCTTTCGTATAAACTCACCATTGCATATTGTCTCAACAAATTGGCGCTCTCTAGGGGTTAGACCATCATAAAAATAACTTACTAAGTGCCAACTCTCATACCCATGATGAGGACAACTAGCTAACATCTTCTTAAACCTCTCCCAAGTTTGATAAAGGGTTTCAATGTCTTTCCGGGAGAAGGTAGAGATCTGTCTTTTCAAGGCATTAGTCTTATGGTGTGGGAAATATTTATTGAAAAATGTATGTGTCATCTCACTCCATGATCTTATCGAACGAGGTCTTAGAGAGTAAAACCAGTTTTTAGCTATATCCTTAAGGGCAAAAGGGAAGAACTTAAGTCTAATTGTGTCTGTTGTCCCAAATCGGTAATGGAAGGTTGCTACAACCTCTTCAAACTCTCTAATGTGCAAATAAGGGTTCTTATTTTCCAAACCATGAAAGGTTTGAAGATACTTTATCATTCCAGGTTTAAAGTCTATATGTGGTGCATTAGGAGGAAGCATTATGCAAGATGGTATAACTGTGCGAGTGAAGTTGAGGTACTCCTCAAGAGACCTAATGGGTGGTCTCTCGTAATCACTTATGATATGTGTGCTAGATGTAGATGGTGTGGTAAAAAGATTGTCAAACAAACTTTTTGAGGCTGAGTCTTCCTCTTCAATCCTAACAAATTTACCAAACCGATCCATACGTCTAGGCACGCAATTAAACACAAGTAACGAGAAACAAAAATAAAATAAAAAATAAACTAAAAATCAGAACTAAAACTAAAACATAAATAAAATAAATAAATTAGAAAAAAAATAAATATGGAACGAAGTTACCGTTTTATTGTTGACTAAGTAAACATGCTCTTTTTGCTTGTAAACCGTCTCGCCGGCAACGACCCCAAAATTTGATTACACCCAAAAAATACTTACGATTATAGCAATATAGTTGGGGTATCGATTCCTCATAGAGATGGTTACAAAGAACTAATTTACTTAAATAAAACGTTAGTAATAACTTAAGTAAATAGATGGATTGAATTGGTGATGTAAAGTAAAGATTATGAAAACTACGTAAGAGTTATCAGTAGAGAAAAACAGCAAAGTGTCGGGAATCTCTCTTGTATCAAATCCCTATATTCAGTCATTGATTCCTTTTATTACTCAATTGAAGGTTTCACATCCCAAACCAACAATCGAAAAATATTTCAATTCAAAACATATTAAATTCTAAGGTAATCGATGAATTGTTTTCTCTATGTTAACAACACACAATGCTATCTAACGACGACAATATACCATCGGGTAATACTGCAGCAGAAGATCAACTCATAAAACAACATTACCAGTCATAACTGGGTTCCCCAATCACACATAGAAGAAGCATGACTATTCCTATATGAAAATTGCTAAGACACAATCTCTGGATTCATAATCCAAAGATAATAAAGAATAACAAAATATCAATTGTATTAAAAGTTGAAAAGCATTCAGGAATCAAAAACATGAACATAAGAACTTAATTACAAGAGTTCATCCTTAACTTTACCTAGGAGATTAGTTCTCCCTATAGAAGAGAGACATAGCCTTGATAGATCGGAGGAGCATCCTGTCTAGCATGAAGCTTCCTCGTTCTTCTCTGTCAAATATGTGACTTCAACTCCTTGTTGTGCGTTTTCTCTCTGTTTTTCTCCTCTTTTAGGGTTTTGGACGAACTTGGGTTTATATGAAGAAATATCGGAGTCATTTTATGCATCAAACACAACTAAATTAAGTTTATGGGGTCTTCCGGGGTGCCACGACACTGGCAAGTGGCATCGCGCCACTAAAATCGGCCAATATATATGTCAATTGTTGAGACAGCGTCGCGACGCCGGAAAGTGGTCGCCGCGACACTAGTTGAATTTTCTGGATTCATGTTGTCTTCATTTTAGCTCTTCCCGCGTGCTTCTGATGCGTCCGTAAGGTCCCGAAACATGTGTAATTGCTCCAAGATTTATATTTCATTGCCTCATAATAATAAATCATAAAATAAACCATAATTAAGATTAAATATATGATAATCAAGCCGAATTAGTGATGTTCAATGTACACTTCATGCACTTATCAGAGACTCATTCGACCACTGCTTGCAAAATCTGGGAAAAGTGTTACAAAGATATGAAGATACCAACCTGGTACTCAACAGGGAGAAATACCACTTCATGGTGCATGAAGACATTGTCCTGGGACATTGGATCTCATAGAAAGGAATAGAGGTAGACAAAGCAAAGATTGAGACAATAAAGAAACTACCTCCACCATCATCCGTAAAAGGGATTCGAAGTTTTCTCGGGCATGCAAGATTTTACAGGAGATTTATCAAAGAATTATCCAAGATTGCTAAACCATTATGCAATCTGTTGGAGAAAGACGTGTCGTTCCACTTCACCAAAGAATGCCACCATGCTTTCGAGATCTTGAAACAAGAGCTGGTCTCTGCCCCCATCATAGTAGCACCAGATTGGACGCTTCCATTTGAAGTGATGTGCAATGCTAGTGATTTTACCGTAGGTGCAGTTTTGGGACAACATAAGACGAAGGGTTTTCACACTATTTACTATGCCAGCAAAACTTTGAATGAAGCATAACTCAACTACACAACAACCGAAAATGAGTTGCTCGCAGTTGTTTTTACTTTTGATAAATTTTTCTTCTATTTGCTAGGTCCCAAAATGATGGTCTACACATATCATTCAACAATCAAGTATCTGATCATGAAGAAAGATGACAAGCCCATATTGATCCGTTGGGTGCTTCTACTGCAAGAATTTGACGTGGAGATCCGAGACAGGAAGGGGACAGAAAATCAAGTGGCAGATCACTTGTCAAGGCTCGAAAATGGAGATACAACTAGCAATGAACTGACAATCAAAGAAACTTTTCCGGATGAACAATTATTTTCCATCAAGTAGTAGGAAGTCCCATGGTATGCTGACTATGTAAACTACATAGTATCGGGGAAATGGCCGTTAGAATTGACACATCAGCAACGGAAGAATTTTTTCAAAGAAGTCAAACATTATGTCTGGGATGAACCGTACATATTCAAACATTGTGCAGATCAGTTGCTGTGACATTGTGTACCATATGAGGAGGTCAATAGTGTCATACAGTATTGTCACTCATCTCCATACGGCGGACACTTCAGCGGAGATAAAACTACGGCCAAAGTCCTGCAATCAGGTTTGTTCTGGCCTACCTTGTTTAAAGATGCTCACTTATTTGTTCTTCAATGTGATAGGTGCCAGAGAACGGGAAATATTTCGAGGTGAAATGAATGACCTCTTCAAAGTATTCTTGAAGTTGAGATATTTGATGTATGTGGGATTGACTTTATGGGACCGTTTGTTCCATCATATGGAAACATGTACATTCTGGTTGTAGTAGACTACGTCTCCAAATGGGTTGAAGAAATAGCACTGCCATCAAATGATTCCAAAATGGTGTTAAAATTCCTCAAAAAGAATATTTTCACTCGCTTCGAAACACCTCGATAGATCATCAACGATGGTGGCACATACTTCTGTAATAGATACTTCGATGCACTCCTAGCCAAATATGGAGTAACTCACAAAGTTACAACTGCTTACAATCCACAGTCAAGTGGTCAGGTCGAAGTCTCCAACAGAGAAATCAAAAGAATCCTGGAGAGAACCGTTGGTTCAACATTGAGAGGCTGGTCTACAAAATTGGATGACACATTACGGGCTTACCGGAAAGCTTACAAGACACCCATTGGAATGTCACCATATCAAATGGTTTTAGGAAAGCATTCCATCTGCTTGTAGAGCTCGAACATAAAGCGTACTAGGCATTGAAGAAGCTAAATTTTGATCTACAAGCAGCATGAGAGAAATGACTTTTACAATTGAATGAATTGGAAGAATTTCACCTTCATGCTTATGAAAATGCCAAACTGTACAAAGAAAAAACCAAGAAGTGACATGATCAGAAAATAGTGTGCAGACAACTGGAATCAGGGCAGTAGGTGTTGTTATACAACTCAAGGTTGAAACATTTCCCTAGCAAGCTGAAATCACGGTGGTAAGGTTCGTATGTGATCACCCAAGTATTACCTTATGGAGTAGTTGAGATACATAACCCCACTTCCAAAAACACATTCAGGGTCAATAGCCAATGTGTCAAGTATTATTGGGGAGAATCATTTGAGCGATAAAAAGATAGTCTTACACTTGCTGATCCAGCTTAACGTTTGGGCAGTCAAGTCTAGCTGACGATGTTAAACTTAGCGCTAGCAATGAGGCAACCCATGCAATTTGTGTATATATTGAGATTTTGTATGTTTTATTTTTGTGTGTGTAATTTTTGTAGGAAAAGTCACAGACAGGATGGAAGACGTTCTCATAAAACTTCACAAGCATTTTCCTTCTCTCCCTCAAATCTCTTATGAAAGTCTACAAAGCACGCATTGAAAGAATGAGACTTCCGATTATCAAGGGTATTCCTAGTGATATTCGTTGGATAATTGAAGCACGAGTTCACTTGGCAGGTGAGTCATCTGACTCTTTTATTTCATTTCTGCCTGGATTAGGAAAAAACACATATGCTAAGAAAATAAGAGCTAGATGATTAGGTGTTTGTTATAAATGTGCACGCTGTACATGCAATACTCGTTGTCGTTCTTTCGAAATGGTGTCTTATAATCACGAAGATAAAATAAAATTCATTAGGGATAGCATGGGTAAGGAGTCTTTAGATGACATATCATTGACTCTTGAAACGCATCCCAATGGATATGTCGATCACACAATTCGCAATTTACATACATAGTTTCGAAAAGAAAGACAACAATTGAGTCTCGGAAATCTGACTTTAAAAGACCATGTTTGCCAATTTATAAGAAAATTGGATGGGAAGCTTGTCCCTGACCCATAGAGGTCATTCAAGCCGATTACTTGAGAAAGATTTGAGCCACAATCACGGCTCCCTGTACATATTTTTATTTTGATTCATTTGTCTTTAACTAATTATTGTGATTTGTTTTGTCATTTTCTTTTATTTTCGCTGATAAGATCCAGACTTTTTGACTTTCACGATTTATTATACTGTTCAGCAATTATTACTCACCCTTTTTCAGGATCTATAAATTCGACTTGTCATTGTTCTCTTCAACACATCCAGATTAGAGAGAGAGTAAAAATAAAAAATGGAAGTAACATCAAGAAGACGAGTCATTAACATCTGTGTGTTTTGTGGGACTAGTTATGGATCTAAACCAGAATTTGTTGAGGCATCAAAAGAATTGGGTAGAGTCTTAGCTGAGAGGAATATGCATTTAGTATATGACAGTGGCAATCTTGGACTAATAGGGTACGTTTCAAAGGTCGTACAAGAAAGAGGTAGTCAAGTTTTGGGAATCATCCTAAAATCTTTGGCGGACGCAAATCTTATAGGACAATCAAACAGAGAGGAATACATCATGTCAGATATGTACGAATGACTTGTTGAAATGATTAATTGTGCTGATGCTTTTATTGCTTTGCTATGTGGCTTGGGCACGATGGAGGAAATTTTCACAGTGATATCTTGGGCGAACTTAAACATACACCAGAAACCAATTGGACTATTTAGCGTTGATGAATTTTTTGACTTTCTTTTTGTGTGTTCTTGAAGATGCTAGGAGAAATGGGTTCCTTTCAAAACCCGTAAAAGATATCCTCTTCACTGCCAGAATAACCAATGATTTAATTGACCAACTCTTAGCCTTCGAACCAAAAATTGACCCTATCCTTTCTAAGTTAAACTGGTCTGATAATGATCATGGTGATGTTGGATAATTATGACCCATATCATCACTATTTGTACATAACATGGTGTTGTTGTACAAATTAACTATGTGACAAAGGAAATTGCTCTTATATCATTTGTAATTGGATTACCTAGATATATAAATGATAAAAGTCCTTATGATTAGTTCCGAATTAATAAGATATGAGACAGTATTAATCCACAAAGGTTTAATCATTAAATATCCCTAGTCGTAGTATTATCGAGACTGGACATCGATAATGCGGAATATGCTAGTATTACACTTGTGCGTGTTATGGAAGCGTAACATCATAGTTCTCATATATTTGGGTATTGGATACTCATGCAAGTGTAATATGGGGTTCTGTTTACCGATGGTATGGAATAGCTTCACTTTGGATAGACCCCTTGGAATCCCATTGGTAGTATGACTATGTGTCTCTGAAAATCCGAATCAGTGTAGGTGTATTTGGTCTTAACCTGAGACTTGCATCGCTAATACTTGCGACAATCAATATACTTTGGTTTTGGTCGTCCAGGGCTTTAACAGGTTCTATGTAAGCCTCTTCTGGTATACTCAGAATCGTAGTGTATTGGGTGTGATGTCAAGATGGAACTATCACTTCCGTCAAATGGAGATGATGATCACGCAGGGATACAGAACTGGTACTCTAAGTGCTATAGCGATCGGGGAAGTATGACTAGGTCATGACTTTCCGATCATAAAGAGACTAGTTGCTAGTGATCTAATATATGCTTCGTACGGGGCAGACACAACTCCAACCCCATGCCTTGCATGTGACATTCGATGTTGGATCGTAATATGCAATACTACGTATACTACGCCTGGCAAAGATCATGTATTCCGTAGAAGAATATTTCTGGAGAATTGGGTAGGCACAGTGCTTTGCTAGAAGCCAACCATGTCTTGTAAATCGGTAAAGACGTGGTACTGGGTACGCACGTGTTCGGATAGTCCGATGACCGTATTTACTGCCAACATATCCAGGATCTCTTGGGTCGCATCCCAAAGATTCACCGATGATGTTTGACTCGAACAATATTAATCTCGGATTAATTAAGAGAGAGAAAATTAATCTGGGATTAATTATCAGAGAAAGAATTAATTTGGGATTAATTGCGTCAAGAATTTATCTGGGATTAAGTTCGTCGAGAGGAGAGAACGCGATTAATTTTGAATTAATCGGTAAAATAAATTTAATAGTTAAATTAGATTTTACTAATTTATTTATTTAATTGGGCTAAATAATATTTTAGATATATTAATTAAAATCAGATTTCAACGAGAAATTAAATTGGATTTTAATTTTAGCGAACGATTTAATTTCGAATTAATTTGTGAGCGATTTCCGTAATAATTTTACTGGGTATTATTATTTAATTAAATTAGATTTAATTGTGCCGCGACGGAAAATTCGTTTAATCGGATTAAACGAATCTGAGCCCGAAGTGTGTTAAGCAAGCCCACTTGAATTTTGAATTTAAAGTGGGGCCCACTTCACTTACATCATTAGTCATTTTGGTGATAGATATGAGTGATGAGTTTTGGTGAAATCTTGTAAAACACTCAACATATTTTGTTGATGATGTTTTCAGGCACTACAAACTTTAAGACAGTACAGCAAGGACAAAAAGGTAAAATCCCTGATCGTTTGAAATCTTACATCCGACCCGACCACAACATGAGGAGACCGACCACTTTGGTTCGGATGACCGATCACTAAGGTCGGCAGAAACACTATCAGCACAAAAGATTATCATGGCCGACCTCATGAAGACCTACCAGACAACGAGCCGTGTTCAAGACAACAGCACCCCATTCTTGGGGATAAGATAAGAAAGATATCCTACTCTCACAAGGAGAAGTAGTCAGAATCCAAAAGGGAATACGGAAGAAGAAGGCAATACCGGATCAGGAATCCCTACAAGAAGAGAAAATTGAGTTCAAATAGGATTTCTTATGCAAATAGGAGTCTGATTTCTGTATTATTATAAATATGAGGGTAGAGCATGTGTAAAAGACATCTAAAAATCATCACAAGAGTGAGGGATTAGAATCATCAAGCTCCGATTTGTAAAAGCAAAGAAGAGACCCGAGGAGTGTATTTAAGTAATAAAAAGTACCACCCTGTTCTTGTCCGTGGACGTAGGTCGGATCCCAAAATCCACCGAACCACGTTAAATCTCTTTGTCGATTGGTGTGTTTTCCCGTCTCCCGCTAAATTTGCTTTTGGTCCCCCATAACCAAACAAATTCACCGTTGAAGGAGGATTACCTCGGAGGTGATATTCCCATATTACCCCGAGACCAAAATCAGCCGTCAACAGTTGGCGCCGTCTGTGGGGAACTTCACAAAAAGCAGTTCACGTGATAAGACAAATGGCGGAGGGCGGAAATCACCAACCAGGAGGTCCGGCAATGGACTGGATGAAAAACATGGAAGATAGCATGAGGTCTATGATGGATCGACTAGAAAGAATGGAAGGAGCAACAACGAGAAAACTAAAACCGGGACCGGACAGAGGAGGAAAGAGAGGGAAAGAGGGAAAAGAGTAGTAGATGTAAGCGAAAACGAGGGACCCAGAAAGAGAGGCCCCTATGGGATAAGATCTGAAGTGGTAGGAAGAGAGCCACGATCAGAAGACACATGAAGAGAAGAAGAAGAGGAGGAACAATCACCCGACCCCTCCTCCGACAGATTTTACAGCTCCGAGAGGGAAGATAGAAAGTACAACGAAGACGTACAGGAGACCTCCGGGCTTAAAGAACGCCACCCGGAACGACAGGCGAACAGAAGGACACAGAAGGCGACACAGGGGCACAACCCGTGAAATAAAGTCTTGGTTGAGAAAAGAGATGACCAGATGGGGAGAAGGCCTCAAGACCGGCGCGGGAAACACCCGAGGCGGGAAGGAATAGGGGTCTCCCCTTACGGAAGAGATAAGGTCAGCACAGTTCCCGAAGCGATTTAACATGCCGACCATGGCACCATACAAAGGCCACTCCGACCCAAAAATCCCACATCGAAAACTTTGTCCTCCTGATGGAAGTACAGGGAGTAACGGGCGACGCCATATGCAAGGTATTTCCCTTACTTTAGGTGGGCCTGCCATCTATGGTATAGAAGTCTGGCCGGGGAGCATTTAGAGCTTCTCCCAACTAAAGAAGTCGTTTATCCGGCACTTCAAAGGAGCCTGCCCCCCCAAAAAACAATAGGAGAACTAAGGCTCATGAAACAAGGAGACGACGAAACACTGAAAAGCTTCATTGAAAGGTATCACAAACACTGTACTCGAGGTCGGAGGGTATGAATCCCAAAAGCCCTGGAAAGTCTGAAAGGGGCCCTAAGAGTCGGGAAACTGTGGACCCACCTGAGGATCCATGAGACACCAGACTACGCTACCGCACTGGAGATAGCCAGGAAGTAGGAAGTAGAAAGCGAGGAAAAAGAAAAAGATCCCGGAGAGGGGGACAACGCCAGAGAAAGGGTGACAATGAGAGAAGACCATCGGCGACCGGAAAGAGAATTCCGGAAGTTCAATCCAAGACCCAAAGAGTTCAAGCCAATGGCACAAAAGGATCAAGGAAAAGGGCCCGCAACTCAAGTAAACCATGTGGTCCGAGAGGAGAGGAAGCGTATTTCCCCTAAGCAAGCCGCCAGGGGAAATCATCATGGAGATACGGGAGAAAGGCCTCTTAATAGAGCCCGACCTCAGGAGGTTTCCCCCAGACAGAAAAAACAAAAGATCCTACTGCCTGCACCACAATCTAAGAGGGCACACAACCGATGAATGCAAGGACCTGCAGGAACAAATGGAGGACCTGGCCCGGAACGGGTACCTGAACAATTACATCGACCACGAGATCATGGCCGCCAGACAAAGGGCAATGAATCGAGAAGTGAACGTCATCGCAGGAGGGGCAACGCTGGCCGGGGACTCTAACCGGTCGAGAAAGAATTACAGCCGAGCACGGGGGACAGAAGTGCTGAAAACAGAAAAAATCCCAAACCCACGAGGAAATCGGTCGACACCCATTATGTTCACCGATGAGGACGCTCAGGGGGTAAGCTTCCCCCATGACGACGCGCTAATAATCAAAGCAACAATCGGCGGCACAGAAGTGGACAGAATCTTGGTGGATCCCGGGAGCGCGGTAGACATAATTTCCAAAGAAACTTTGGAGAGCCTGGGGGTAGAGTAGAGTACACAGCTCTAACCGAGGACAGCACCCCCTGTACGGTTTCGGGGGTTCAACGTCGTCCCGCTGGGAAGAATTCAACTAGCAATGATGATCGGAGCTGCCCCCAAACCCGAACAATCATGATAAACTTCACTGTAGTAGACTGCATGAGCAGTTATCAAGTCATTGTCGGCCGCCCCTTCATGATGAAACCCAAGGCCGCAATGTCCTGTTATTACTTGAAACTGAAGTTCCCCACACGGGAAGGGATCAGGATCATATGCGGAAGCCAGAAGATAGCCCGCAGCTGTTTTGCCACTTTCTCGCGAGAGACCCTCTGCGTGGAGGGAAAAGAGGCACCAAGAAGAGACAGAGAGACGAGGACGATAAGAACATGAGGAAGGAAAGACCCTGCTCCCCGGCCCGATAAAGCTGCACGGCTCGGGGCAGCCGAAGAATTAGAAGAAGTAAAACTATTCGGGCCAAAGAAAAGCTAAGAATAGGGGGAAGTCTAGACGAGGCCCTAAGAAAAGACTTGTTGGAATGTCTACAAGAGTACCCCGACGTTTTTGCATGGGGACACGATGACATGCCCGGAATCGACCCAAAATTTGTAAGTCATCGCTTAGTAGTGAACCCATTACACAAACCAGTAAAACAGAAGAGGAGAATATTCAACCAGGAGCGGTGCAGAGCAATAGCAACCGAGGTGGAAAAATTGCTGAAAAAGCCGGTTTCATCCGGGAAGTAAAATACCCAGAATGGGTGTCCAACGTAGTATTGGTGAAAAAAATCTAACGGAAAGTGGAGAATGTGCGTAGATTTCACCGACCTCAACAAAGCATGTCCAAAAGACAGCTTTCCCCTCCCAAATATAGACCAACTGGTAGACACAACAGCCTGCCAAGGGCTGCTAAGCTTCATGGACGCTTTCTCGGGATACAATCAAGTCAAGATGCACCCTGCGGACGAGGAGAAGACCACCTTTATCACTGACCAATGGATGTACTGTTATAAAGTAATGCCTTTCGGATGAAGAATGCAGGGGCGACTTTCCAGAGACTGGTGAACAAAATCTTCAAAACCGCTCATCGGCACAACCATGCTGGTATATGTCGACGACATGATAACAATATCCGGAGAACCAAGGGACCATGTGGCCGACCTGAAGAAAACTTTCGAACTCCTGAGGAAACACAGTTTAAAGCTCAATCCAGAGAAGTGTGCATTCGGGGTAGCCTCAGGAAAATTTCTGGGCTACATGGTGAGTTCACCGAGGTATTGAAGCGAACCCGCAAAAGATACAAGCCGTGCTAGACCTGAAATCGCCCCCGGACAGTTAAGGAAGTAAAGCCAAAGGACAGGAAGGATCGCCGCACTCACCAGGTCATCTCGCGTGCAACCGACAAGTGCCATCCTTTCTTCAAAGTCATCAAAAAAGCTCAAAAAGGGTTCGACTGGACACCTGAGTGCGAAGAAGCCTTCCAGCACCTAAAACAATACCTGGCACAGCCCCCTCTCCTAGCCAAAACCCTCCCAGGGGAGACACTGTATCTATACATGGCCGTCTCAAAGCACGCAGTAAGCTCGGCACTGGTACAAGAGACCGACCATGTCCAGAAACCGGTTTACTATGTCAGTAAAGCCCTGCTGGACGCAGAAACTCGATACCCCATGCACGAACTCATTGCCCTATCCCTGATCACTGCGGCACGGAAGTTACGACCCTACTTTCAGGCCCATCCTATCAAGGTATACACGGATTATCCCCTGAGACAAATCTTGCAAAAACCAGAGGCCTCAGGGAGACTGATGAAGTGGTCAGTAGAAATAAGCGAGCACGACATCTCCTACCTCCCAAGAACAGCAATAAGAGGGCAGGCCTTAGCGGACTTCATAGCAGAACTCACGGAACCACAGGTCTTGGCCGTGGAAGAAGACAGTGTGTGTGAAATGTCTGTAGACGGATCCGCAAGTTCGCACGGCTACGGAGCACGGGGGTGGGTAGAGGGGTAGCACTAAAAAGTGATGAAAGGGAGAAGAAATACTGCTCGCCCCTCAAATTCGCCTTCAAACTAAAACAACGAAGCAGAGTACGAGGCAATACTGGCCGGACTAAGGCTATGTACGGTAGTAGGGGTCCACAACGTAGTGATCAGGAGTGATTCTCAGCTAACAATACAACAGCTGAAAGGGGACTTTCAAGCCAGAGAACCAGCCATGGTAGCTTACCTGGCCGGCCGAAGTGAAGAAATGGGTGGAGAAAGTGGGAAACGTACTCTTCGAACAGGTCGGGAGAGAAGACAACTGCGAAGCAGATTCCCTAGCCCGACTCGCCTCTTCAATGAGGACAGAAAACCCCAGGGTAATCCTCTTATATATACCTCCAGAAAAGAAGCATATGGGAGACAGAAGTGGATGTACTAGAAGAAGAAGGCAAAGATTCATGGATGCAGCCGATCAGGAGATATCTGGAAACAGGAGAAACCCCTAAAGATAAAAAGGAGGCCAGGAAGCTGAAGTTCAAGAGCACCAAGTTTTCCCTGATTGAAGGAGTGTACTCTACCGGAGAGGATACACCGTACCCCTCCTAAGATGCTTAGCACCAGAAGAAGCAGACTACGTGCTCAGGGAGATTCACGCAGGCATCTGCGGAAGCCACGCCGGGGGAAGATCAATCGCCTTCAAAGCCTTGAGGCAAGGGTTTTACTGGCCAACCATGCACCAGGATGGCGTGAGGAATAGCACGGAAATGCGAAGGTGCCAGAAAAAAATGCAACCTCTACCATCAGGGCAGAGCAGCTGACCACCATATCCAGCCCCGCCCTTCGTACAGTGGGGGCTAGACATCATAGGGCCGATGCCGAAAGGACGAGGTCAGGCAAAATATGCAATCGTGGCCATAGACTACTTTACCAAATGGGTAGAGGCATAGCCATTCTCCACCATCTCGGAAAAGAATGCCACAGAGTTCCTGAAAAGAAATATAATCTGTCGGTTCGGAATCCCCCAAGCAATCATCACCGACAACGGAAAGCAATTCGACAGCAGGGGATTCAGGAAACTTTGTGAATACCTCCAGATAACTTTGAAATTCGCCTCGCCAGCCCATCCCAAGTCAAACGGGCAGGTTGAAGCCACCAATAAAACCATCAAGTCAAACCTGAAAGCTCGACTGGGATCAAGCAAAAGCCTATGGGTCGAGGAGCTACCGGAAGTACTGTGGGCACACCGGACGACCTTCAAGGATTCAACAGGAGAGACACCCTTCTCCCTATCATACGGATGTGAGGCCGTCATCCCAGCAGAGATCGGAATATCAACCCACAAGGTCCGCCACTTTGAGAACGAGCGGAACGAAGAACTTATCAAAAACCACCTCGACCTGATCGAAGAAGAAAGAGAGAACAGTCAGTCAGCAGTAAGAGCAGCAATCTACCAACAGAGAATGGCCCGCTTCTACAATAGGAGAGTTCGGACCCGCTCCTTCTAACAGGCGATCTAGTGCTAAGAAAAGTGACTCTAAACACCCGACGACCAGAAGAAGGGTCGTTAGGTGCCAAGTGGGAAGGGCCCTACAAAATCACCGAGGTAGTAAGACCAGGGGCCTACATCCTAGAACATCTGGACGGCACGAGTTGTTGAAGAAACCATGGAACGCCGAAATGTTAAGAAAGTACTTCCCGTAAAAATCAACTTTCCTTTCTTCTATTTTCTTTTTGCAGAAACGGGCAAAACACCGAATCGGAACAACTATTGTAAGAGGGCAGCACGCCCCAAGCATGAATAAAAATTCCTTTCTGGCAAAATCCTTTGAAAGCAAAAAACAACAACCACCGGGACTATTCAAAAAACTTCGGCTCGGGGCTGGATTTCGTTCCGCCGAGGCCACTGAGATAAAAAACTCGGGGTCGGGCGATGTCCCACCGAGTCTGTCTTTGGACTGGGAGACGTAACATTCCCCCAGGACCAAGTGATTCTTACAGCTCGGGGTCGGGCGATGTCCCACCGAGTCTGCTCTTTGGACTGGGGACGTAACATTCCCCCAGGACCAAGTGATTCTTACAGCTCGGGGTCGGGCGATGTCCCACCGAGTCTGCCCTTTGGACTGGGGACGTAACATTCCCCCAGGACCAAGTGATTCTTACAGCTCGGGGTCGGGCGATGTCCCACCGAGTCTGCCCTTTGGACTGGGGACGTAACATTCCCCCAGGACCAAGTGATTCTTACAGCTCGGGGTCGGGCGATGTCCCACCGAGTCTGTCTTTGGACTGGGGACGTAACATTCCCCCAGGACCAAGTGATTCTTACAGCTCGGGGTCGGGCGATGTCCCACCGAGTCTGCCTTTGGACTGGGGACGTAACATTCCCCAGGACCAAGTGATTCTTACAGCTCGGGGTCGGGCGATGTCCCACCGAGTCTGCCTTTGGACTGGGGACGTAACATTCCCCAGGACCAAGTGATTCTTACAGCTCGGGGTCGGGCGATGTCCCACGAGGTGCCCTTTGGACTGGGGACGTAACATTCCCCCAGGACCAAGTGATTCTTACAGCTCGGGGTCGGGCGATGTCCCACCGAGTCTGCCCTTTGGACTGGGGACGTAACATTCCCCTAGGACCAAGTGATTCTTACAGCTCGGGGTCGGGCGATGTCCCACCGAGTCTGCCTTTGGACTGGGGAACATTCCCCCAGGACCAAGTGATTCTTACAGATCGGGGTCGGGCGATGTCCCACCGAGTCTGCCTTTGGACTGGGGACGTAACATTCCCCCAGGACCAAGTGATTCTTACAGCTCGGGGTCGGGCGATGTCCCACCGAGTCTGCCCTTTGGACTGGGGACGTAACATTCCCCCAGGACCAAGTGATTCTTACAGCTCGGGGTCGGGCGATGTCCCACCGAGTCTGCCTTTGGACTGGGGACGTAACATTCCCCCAGGACCAAGTGATTCTTACAGCTCGGGGTCGGGCGATGTCCCACCGAGTCTTGCCCTGGACTGGGGACGTAACATTCCCCCAGAACCCAAGTCTTTCACTCAGCTCGGGGTCGGGTTACGTCCCACCGAGTCAAGCTCCTTTGGTCTGGGGAGGTAACATTCCCCCAGAGCCAAGTACCTCACTCAGCTCGGGTCGGGACACGAGTCAACCCTTTGGACTGGGGACATAACATTCCCCAGGTCCAAAATTCCTTTGTCAGCACGGGGCCCGGTTATACCCCCTCCGCCTCATGTTAAACTCCGAAAGGTCCCGGAAAATTCAGGCGAACAAAAAAAAGGATAAAAAAGAAAAGATATGTATACATGTATATACCTAATATACATGAGTCAAGACAATTGTGATGTTATTACAAAAAAAAAAAAAAAAAAAAGATAAGTGTACATAGGGCCCCGGTAGGGTTACCCTTTTCATTCAGCCCGCACAGGGGCAGGAATTTCTTCCTCAGATGGTTCAGGTGGCGGGAGAAGGAGAAGCGGCTCGGCATCGGAAGGAGGGACTGTGGCTTCAACCTCGACAGCAGGATAGACCTCTACTTCAGGGACGGGAGGAGGGATCTCAGGGCAGTCCTCGCCGGTGGCCGGAACCTCAGGACGTTCTTCGTAAGAAGCCTCGGAAGCCGGAACAACCGAAATAGGGGCGGGATCCATCGCCTCCTCAGGTGGGGAAGGGAGCCACTTCGAAACTCCTCCTCGGAGATATCCCCCTTGCAATAGCTGATGGCCGCACGAATGGGGTCCATGTTCAGACTTGGCAGCACCATCGGAATTAAATCAGCACAATCACCAACTCCCTCAAGGCGGATAGCCTCCTTCTCGGCCTCAAGCTCACTCTCCCTCTTCTCAAGCTCGATCTCTCTCTCCTCGAGATCGATCTCTCTCTCCTCAAGCTCGGTCTTTTTCCTCTCAAGACTATCTCGGGCCCGTGCAACCTCCTCGTCTTTGTTCTTCAACTTGGCCTCAGCACTTGCTACCTTCCCCTTCAGAACGCCAATCTCAGATTGGGCAACCTTCAGGTCCTCCCTGGCATTATCAGCAAGCTTTCTTTCAGCGCAGCAGCGGCAGCCTTGAGAGCCTTGTTCGCTTTGAAATTCTCAACAGCGGTCGCCTCATGATTCTTAATCACCTCCTCCCGGTCAGCCAGTTTTGCCTCCACTTCGGAGAGACGATTTTGAAGCCTCTGGGCCTGACCACCCTCGGACAACAAAGTCAGAAGAAGACCCTTATTCTTGGCCATGAGGTAGTTGGCCTGCACACAAAAAAGGAGAAGGGAGTCATACATAAATAATAAAAAGGACCAAAAACCGAGAAGGGAAGTGAAAATACCTTCGCCATCTGAGAACTCATCTCAGTCACAACACCTTCGGGAGATACATCCTCATACCTCGAAACCTCCCACGGGGGAATCACCTCGGCCAATTCATTGAAAGCCGGCACTAAGTGTGAGGTAGCCTCCCGGATGCTTTCTCCCAAGTCATCCACCCCGAGGACCACAGGGCCCTTCCGTTTTTTGGAGGAGCCTTCAGAGGACTTCCTCCCCCTACGGACGTCATTCCTCTTAACCGGAGCAGCCCCCTCCTCTTCTTCCTCTGAACCAACTCGGTCTCCTCGGCCCCAAGCTGACGCCTCCTCTTCCTAAGAGGTTTCGGTGGACTGACAAGGCGAACAGATCCTGATGATTGCACGCCAGAAGGGGAAGATTTCCCCCGAGCACCAGTTTGAACTTGTCCTGGAGACACCTTCTCAACAAGATCAGGCTGCGCCGAGAAGTTCCAACCTCAGCTTGACCGGTTTTCTTCATGGTACCGGCCAACTTCTCAAGAAACTTTGGCCTCTTCGACATGCCTACAAAAAAAAAAGAAGAAAAAAAAGAAATCAGGATCCAAGAACATAACAAGGACATCAAACGCATAACAGGCAAACAAAAAAAAAAAAAAAAAAACATCAAGGCAGCCAGCAGACTCCACCAATCCGACCCGAGACCTCCGGAGGGACGGCCCGAGTAAGGCCCGAATCAATAAAGGCCGCGTCATTAACCAACTTCCTCCAGTGGGCAGCATACCCCCGAGCCCAATGTACCCGCCTCCGAACCTGACGAGAAACCTTGGGAGCATCTCGCCAACAAGCTGGGAGGAACCAGAGAAGTCAGAAACCTAAGAAACTAAGAACGGGAATAAAGAAAGAATTAAGGGGCATTAAACTCCTAACCTCCAGCCCTGAAGATGTCCGGAACCGAGACATCCTCCAAACGATCTCAGAACCCGACCCCAGTCCCCAGTAGCCCAGAACCAAAGGTCCTTAAAATTCTTGTTGGAATCGGGGAGTTTCTGGACAAGGTTAGACAAGCTGTCATAAGCAGAGAGGTAATACCAACCGTAGTGAGTTTTCAGGTTGGATTTCAAACGATATAACCTCTTCACTTCTTCCAAGCAAGGCACACCCAAACCTGCCCGATGCCAAAACACATATATGCCGGCCAGAATCCTCCAACTATTTAAACTTAATTGGCAAGGGGCAATCTCCATCTCAGCAAGCATCCAAGCAAAATACCGTTGCATCGGCAGCCGTAGCCCACACTCAAAAAAGCAGGAAGAAGTGCCACCGAGCCCTCATCAGGTTGGCTGGCACGATCCATAGGGCCCGGGAACGTCAAGGGCGATGTCTATCGGAATATTTATACCGCTGACGGAGAAGGGCGAGATCATCCTCGGTTATCTTAGAGGGACGATTCATATCTAGAGCCGACAATCCAAGTTCACCAGGCTCTGGGTCCTTCCGAGGAACCTCTGATGGTAGGAGTCGTTTTCGATCTCAGAAGCAGTAGTAGGGGTAGTGTCAAGGTCTTCTACACTAGGTGCCCCTGAGCCCGAGGAGAGCTCTTCAGCAGGGGGAGTTGAAATCTTGGCAGGCCTTTCGGAGGAAGAACTATTGTCGGACATCCCTGACACCCAGAAAAAAGAGAAGGGAGGAGAATCAGTCTATGAGGAGCTACCCACGGCTTCTGTGCTAAACTAGATAGGGAGTCTCTAAAAGTGCCCTAAAGCAAGACCCAGCAAAACCACAAGTCTCTCCCTAAGCAAAATAAACAAACAGAATCACAGCATAAAAGAGAGAGGAGGTCGCTCAGAAGACTTACTTGTTCTTCTCAAAAAAGTAGGAGGTTATACGATACGGTGATGCCCGTTCCTTATATGCACAGCGAAGAAAAAGAAGAAGACCACGGTTGAGCTTCGAGAGCACGGAGTTGGACGGACCACAGAAAGGTTTTCGGAAGAAGAAGAAAGGAGAATTGCCAAAAAGAAAAAAAAAAAATAGAAACAGTGAAAGCCTCGCTTTCTTATAGTCATGACTGGGACGCTCATCACCATCGGTTTTGGCGGGAACCCGTCGGATGTTCGACAAGTGTCGAACTTAGAAGAAACCCTAAAGTTGATTTGATGGGCATTTAAGCGGACGTGACTATTGCGTGTCTCGAGACAAGGCGCTGGAAAAGAGACAACAAAGCGTTTCTCGACCTCAGATCAACCTCCAAACAGAGCAAAACTATTATATAGTTCTCGGCACCAACTAGCACACTCGTTGGAACCGAGAACTAGGGGACAGATGTTGATGGTGTTTTCAGGCACTACAAACATTTAAGACAGTACAGCAAGGACAAAAAGGTAAAATCCCTGATCGTTTGAAATCTTACATCCGACCCGACCTCAACATGAGGAGACCGACCACTTTGGTTCGGATGACCGATCACTATAAGGTCGGCAGAAACACTATCAGCACAAAAGATTATCATGGCCGACCTCATGAAGACCGACTAGACAACGAGCCGTGTTCAAGACAACAGCACCCCATTCTTGGGGATAAGATAAGAAAGATATCCTACTCTCACAAGGAGAAGGAGTAAGAATCCAAAAGGGAATACGGAAGAAGAAGGCCATACCGGATCAGGAATCCCTACAAGAAGAGAAGATTGAGTTCAAATAGGATTTCTTATGCAAATAGGAGTCTGATTTCTGTATTATTATAAATAGTAGGGTAGAGCATGTGTAAAAGACATCTAAAAATCATCACAAGAGTGAGGGATTAGAATCATCAAGCTCCGATTTGTAAAAGCAAAGAAGAGACCCGAGGAGTGTATTTAAGTAATAAAAAGTACCACCCTGTTCTTGTCCATGGACGTAGGTCGGATCCCAAAATCCACCGAACCACGTTAAATCTCTTTGTCGATTGGTGTGTTTTCCCGTCTCCCGCTAAATTTGCTTTTGGTCCCCCATAACCAAACAAATTCACCGTTAAAGGAGGATTACCTCGGAGGTGATATTCCCATATTACCCCGAGACCAAAATCAGCCGTCAACATATTTAATTTTGAAAATTAATTTTCTCTCTCCTTAACCGAAGGCCACTGATCTTTCTTACTTTTGATATTTTGACCGATTAAAAGTAAGCAGATTTGGCCGATTATAAAAGAAAGAAGATATTTGCCGATTAGTATTTTAAATGCAATGGCCTCTGACATTTGCTTTTTACTTTTTGCTTTTCATTTAATGCCAATATGCCGTTTACTTCATTTTATTTTAATATATATATATATATATATGAATGAACAAAAGCCTTTTTGCTCTCTGACTTTGCTTTTCACTTTGGCGTGTGGCAATTAAATGAAAAGCATATATATTAGGCATTGTCTTCTCTGCAAAAAAAAAATAAAGTAGATTTGGCCATTGACTTCTCCTTTTTGGGCGACAGAAGGCAATTTCTCTCTGTTTTAAAAATTGCCTACATGATTAGCCAAGGCCAAATGGCCTACAAAGGGCAAAGGCCGAATGGCCTCCAATATCTTGCAAGGCCGAATGGCCTCTGATTTGATCAGTTTGGCCGATTGCTTCTCTCTCTCTCGGACAAATTTATTTCTCCTTGGGAGATAAAATTTATTCCATTTGTTCTTGCTAACACATAAGGGAGTCAAAAAGATGGTGATATGGATACTCTCCCATGAGTTTGGAACCACAAGGAGGGCTTGAAAGCTTCAACATCCATGAAAATTTTTTAAAGTCAAAGCCGATCAATGTAAGTTTATTCTACAAACTTCTTGATTTATTCACACACGAATCACGCTTAGAGATCCCGTGACATGTCTAGGACACTTACAGGTGAAGCATCGGATAAATATGGATCTGAATAAGGGTACGTATATAGTTTGAATAACGGTCAAAGTATTAAAACATTACGGTCAGACCATGATGGACAATACTTAAATAGATGAGTCGCTCTGAGCTACTAATTTCCTTATGAGGATACGCATTAAACAGTGCAATACTTATTTTGAATAAGATTCCGTTAAAATCTGTTAGACATACTTCATATTAGATATGAACAGGAAAGAAACCGGGTTTCTCATTCTTGAAGAGTTGGGAATGCTGGGTATACGTTTGGATGATACCAAACTAGAACCCAAATTGGAAAAGTGCCTATTTGTAATTGGTTATCCTAGGGAAACCAAAGTATAGTACTTATACAACTCACAAGAGAACAATTCAATTGTTGCTCTCCATGCGGTTTTCCTAAGAGGAATTCCTATATGCAGTGGAAAGTGGGAGGAAAGTAAATTCAATTGTTGCTCTCCATGCGGTTTTCCTAAGAGGAATTCCTATATGCAGTGGAAAGTGGGAGGAAAGTAAAACTCGATGAAAATCAGAGTAATACTGTTCCAGGCACCGAGTCCTTACGGAAAATAAATAGTTCATCAAGGATGAAACTGTACCACAATCTTCAAATACACAAGAACCGCGTAGGTCAGAGAGAGTTAGAAAACAACCTGGGAGGTATGGGTTTCTGATCTCACCTCATGAAGATGTCAATCTTATTGAGGAAGACGAACCAGCTACGTATGAGGAAGTGATACAAGGTATCGACTCTTTTTATGGCAAAGTGCCATGAAGTCCGAAATGGATTCCATGTATACCAACCAAGTTAGAATACTAGTTGATGTACCAGAAGGCATTGTGCCTATTGGTACTAAATGAGTCTTCAAAGAAGACATACATGGATGGCAACAAATAAATGTACACAGCTAGGCTTGTAAAGAAAGGGTATCGTCAAAGACATAGTGTCGACTACGACGAAAATTTTTCGCCTGTTGCCACGATTAAATCCATTCAGATAATGCTTGCTTTAATTGTTTATTTCGTTTATGAAATAAGACAGTTGGACGCCAAAACCACTTTCCTTAACGGAAATCTTTTGAAGGATGTTTGTATGCAACATCCTGACGGTTTTTGTCAGGCCCAAACATACAAACAAGGTTTGCAAGTTAAATCAATCTATTCATGGATTGAAACAAGCATTGCGTTCTTGGAACCAGGGTTTTGATATAATCATAATGGTATATGATTTAATTCAAAACGAAAATAATTCTTGTGTATATAAGAAAGTTAGTGGGAGAGCACTGACAATGAATGTCTCATAAGTTGATGATGTATTGCTTCTTAGCAATAACATTCCTATACTAAAATCGGTGAAAGCTTGACTTTCATGAAAAATTCTCCATAGAATACCCTGGAGAAGCAGGCTTTATTCTAGGAATAAAGATCTACTGGGATAGATCTAGTAAGCTGCTAACACTCTCTCAGTGTTCGTACGTTTTGATATGTACATGACCTGGTGTCTCATATGGTTTGAGCATATGGAGGCACAATCAGGCCAATCCAGGTGATGGTCACTGGATTGATGTTAAGAACATCCTTAAGTATCTTAGAAGAACTAAGGATGCTTTCTTAAGCTATGGAGAAGGAGAACTTGAGGTGATTGGGTTCACCATTGCAAGTTTCCAAACCGATGAAAATGACTGTAAGTCGCAATAAGGGTACGTATATAGTTTGAATAACGGAACAGTGAGCTGGAAATCTTCCAAGCAAGATACTGTTGCCAAATAAACAACAAAAGCGGAACATTGCTGCAACTGAGGCAACAAAAGTAGCATTTTGGATCTATAAAATCCTAATCGGATTAGGAGTAGTTATGTTAGCATCTGTGCTAGGCCACAACGCAGGCTAAAGAACCACGATCTCATCAATGATCCAAGTATGGACTTCAACTATTTCATCTTATTCGTAAGATCATACATCGTGGCGATGTGATGATCGAATAAATCGCATCAGATGATAACCTTTCAAATCCGCTGACGAAAGCTGTTTCTCAGCAGAAGTTTGAGCGACCAGTACATAGTTCAAGTGTTAGACACTTGAGTGATTGGCTATAGGCCAAGTGGGAGATTGTTGGATAATTATGACCCATAGCATCACTATTTGTACATAACATGGTGTTGTTGTACAAATTAACTATGTGCCAAAGGAAATTGCTATTTTATCATTTGTAATTGATTACCTGGATATATAAATGATAAAAGTCCTTATGATTACTTCCTGATTAATAAGATATGAGACAATATTAATCCACAAAGGTTTAATCATTAAATATCCCTAGTCGTAGTATTATCGAGACTGGACATCGATAATGCAGAATAGGCTAGTATTACACTTTTGCGTGTTATGGAAGCGTAACGACATAGTTCTCATATATTTGGGTATTGGATACTCATGCAAGTGTAATAGGAGGTTCTGTTTACCGATGGTACGGAAACAGCTTCGCTCTGGATAGACCCCTCGGAATCCCATTGGTAGTATGACTATGTGTCTATGGAAATCTGAATCAAGGTAGGTGTATTTGGTCTTAACCTGAGACTTGCATCGCTAATACTTGCGACAATCAATATACTTTGGTTTTGGTCGTCCATGACTTTAACAGGTTCTGTGTACGCCTATTCTGGGTATACTGAGAATCGTAATGTATTGGGTGTGATGTCAAGATGGAAGTATCACTTCAGTCATATGGAGATGATGATCACGCAGTGATACAGAACTGGTACTCTAAGTGCTATAGCCATCGGGGAAGTATGACTAGGTCATGACTTTTCGATCATAAAGAGACTAGTTGCTAGTGATCCGATATATACTTCGTACGGGGCAAACACAACTCCAGCCCCAGGCCTTCCATGTGACATCCGATGCTGGATCGTAATACGTAATACGCAATACTACGTATACTACGCCTGACAAAGATCATGTATTCCGTAGAAGAATATTTCTGGAGAATTGGGTAGGCACGGTGTTTTGCTAGAAGCCAACCATGTCTTGTAAATCGGTAAAGACGTGGTACTGGGTACGCACGTGTTCGGATAGTCAGATGACCGTATTTACTGCCAACATATCCATGGATCTCTAGGGTCGCATCCCAAAGATTCACCGATGATGTTTGACTCGAACAATATTAATCTGGGATTAATTAAGAGAGAGAATATTAATCTGGGATTAATAAAGAGAAAAAATTAATCTGGGATTAATTACGACAAGAATTAATCTGGGATTAATTATCAGAGAAAGAATTAATCTGGGATTATTTGCGTCGAGAATTTATCTGGGATTAAATTCGTCGAGAGGAGATGACGCGATTAATTTGGAATTAATCGGTAAAATAAATTTAATAGTTAAATTATATTTTACTATTTAATTTATTTAATTGGGCTAAATAATATATTAGATATATTAATTGAAATCGGATTTCAACGAGAAATTAAATTGGATTTTAATTTTAGCGAACGATTTAATTTGGAAATAATTCGTGAGCGATTTCCGTAATAATTTTACTGGTTATTATTATTTAATTAAATTAGATTTAATTGTTCCGCGACGGAAAATTTGTTTAATCGGATTAAACGAATCTGAGCCCGAAGTGTGTTGAGCAAGCCCACTTGAATTTTGAATTTAAAGTAGGGACCACTTCACTTACATCATTAATCATTTTGGTGATAGATATGAGTGATGGATTTTGGTGGAATCTTGTGAAACACTCAACATATTTAATTTTAGAAATTAATTTTCTCTCTCTTTAGCCGAAGGCCACTGATCTTTCTTAATTTTGATATTTTGGCCGATTATAAAAGAAAGAAGATATTGGCCGATTGGTATTTTAAATGCAATGGCCTCTGACATTTGCTTTTTACTTTTTGCTTTTCATTTAATGCCAATATGCCGTTTACTTCATTTTATTTTAATAAATATATATATATGAATGAACAAAAGCCTTTTTGCTCTCTGACTTTGCTTTTCACTTTGGTGTGTGGCAATTAAATGAAAAGCATATATATTAGGCATTGTCTTCTCTGCAAAAAAAAAAAAAAAAAAAAGTAGATTTGGCCATTGACTTCACCTTTTTGGGCGACAGAAGGCAATTTCTCTCTGTTTTAAAAATGGCCTGCATGATTAGCCAAGGCCAAATGGCCTGCAAATGGCAAAGGCCGAATGGCCTCCAATATCTTGCAAGGCCGAATGACCTCTGATTTGATCAGCTTGGCCGATTGACTTCCCTCTCTCTTTCGGATAAATTTATTTTTCTTGGGAGATAAAATTTGTTCCATTTGTTCTTGCTAGCACATAAGGAAATCAAAAAGATGGTGATATGGATACTCACCCATAAGTTTGGAACCACAATGAGGGCTTGGAAACTTCAACATCCATGAAAAGTTTTGAAAGTCAAAGCCGATCAATGTAAGTTTATTCCGCAAACTTCTTGATTTATTCACTCCCGAATCACACTTAGAGATCCCGTGGCAAGTCTAGGACACTTACAGGTGAAGCATCGGATAAATCTGGATCTTAACCTTTAGTTTTCTTTTTAGATGTAGAATTCAACGCTAACCAGGTACTGTCTTCTAAACTTTTCTTATTCTTTTTTAGACATTGGGGACAATGTCTCAATTAGGTTTGGGGAAATGCAATAGTTGACTAGTAACTTGTTTTTATTTTTCGTTGTGTTATTTTTTGCTTGGTGTTTAGTCAATTTTTTTTTTTTTTTTTTTTTATGTTTTTATGTTTTAAACTTGACTCTTCAGGTGGAATTGTGTTTGAGATAGTTGTGTAAGGAATTTCCACTTCCGAGACGTATCTCAACCTAATTCGTAACAAATTAATTTTTATTTATTTCATTTTGAATTATTTAAATTCGTGAATTCTCCATAATATTGACTTAAATTGGAACTTCATATACTCATTTGACAGGTATTATCAACATACATGGTAACATACGAACATGGGTTGTAAGTGAAAGTTTGTAATATTCAGTGCTATAGTTTATTGGAAATAACACCTAAAAGCGATGGAATAAAAAAAATGTATATAAATAATTAACCATGCTTTTACTTAGTAACCAGACATCTTGCCTCAGTAAGCAGTGATTGTTTGTGTTAAACGGTAAAAGCCTGAGTTAATAATAATAAAGTTTCTACTGAGTAACCAGACGTATTGCCTCAGTAAGCAGTGATTGTTCGCGTTAAACGATAGAACTTTTAACATCTGAAATCTGAGTAATTAAATCTGTAGGGGTGTCTTAACACCTAGTGCCATAAAGCCAACTAGTTTGGGAGTCACTAGCCCAGAGCTCGCTGCAAGGATTAAAGATGTTAATATTTCAAAAAAAAATTGTACATAAAAATCCATTGCCAAAAGGTGTGAATTCTGATATAACTTTAGGACAAAAATATTACTCTCTTTTCAACTACACTTATGAATATTGTGGGCACAATGAATTGATTAATACCTTCTTAGTTGTGTATATGGAGAATGGTAAAAATAATCGGAGAATTTCCTTATTTGGTAATTTAGAAAGAAAGAAAACAACTATTAACTTGGATGAGAATTTCACTTGTTTAGTCACTAACTTGTTTATTTTCGTTTTTACATTTGATTGACGTTTGTGGGTATCGTCGCTGTAAACCCTCACAAGACTATAACTCGTCCACTAGGGACACCTAGGGGTTTAAAGGCTTGTTGCATACGCTAAATACAACAGGGATCCCTACGAAAATGACTTAGTTTTATTTCATTTTAAAGTTATTTATTGCATTTTATTTTATTTATTTTGCTCGAGGACTAACAAAATGTTAGGTTTGAGGGTGTGATTAGCGGAAAATATATCAATATTTACCGCCTCTTTTACTTAATATTTTATATAGTTTCTCGAGTTTTGTAAATATTTTAATGTGTTTTGTGTTATTTTGTTGATAAACAAGATTTCATGACACAATGGAATCAAATCGAGGCCAAAATAACGAAAAACGGATGAAAAAAAGGCAAAATGAGAAATTTAATATTCACACATCGCGACGCGAAACCTTCTCTGTGTCACGACGCGCCTCTATTATGCAGCCTACCGACACGTATCATCATTTGCGTCATCATGACATCAGCATCGCGACGCCCAAGCCTTCACGCGTCGCGATGCCGAGCCAATAATACAGTCTGCCAAAAGCCGCCAATTCTTGTAGCGCGTGTTGCGACTGAGAAAACTTGGTGCGTAGCGACGCGGGCCGATTTTGAAGCCTATAAATTGAAGTTGAAATCAGAGGATTTTCTTCATACTTTCTTCTGGGGAATTTCCTTAGAATACTAAGAAGAGAGTCTTTTGTTTGTTAAATTTCAATTTTCTTGTATTTAATTTTTATTTTAAGTAATAAATCTATCTTTGGTTTACTTAAAAACATGAGTAGGTAACTTCTTTCTGCTGGGGTGAAAGTGAAACTTTTATTATTATAATTTAAATTAATCTCCTTTATTTTATAATATATAAATTATCTTAAAACCTGACTTAATTGGATACCATCTTTATAGTCGGTTGAACTTAATTAAATTAATTTTAACCTGACTTAATTGGATACTGCCTATATAGTCGGTTGGAAATATAATACAATTTTATATATTATAATACGAGAGATTTCTAGATTTGAAATAATAAAAGTGGATCCCCAAACCCCAGTATTTTATTTTATTGTTGTAAATTTTACCTTTTTAATTTTCAATTAGTTACATGATGTTCTATTTGTTTATGTCTTTAGTAATCCTAGATATGTGTCGTAACTAAATATGTTGTCTAGGGTTGTGATGAAAAACAATATCAATGATTTAATAAGATGACTTTTCTTATGTCTTGTGAGATGTATTGGTTTATTTATTGAGTCTAGTTCTTAATGCTTCTTGTTAATTAGCCACTAATAAGATTGATTAGGTAAACTTAAAATTAACTTGGAAAATGGATTTTAGGTTTTTCCGTAGACTCAATAGCTCACGATCTCATACTTATCGTAGAGATTTCCTTCCAGGATAGTAAATATACATGTCGAGCGTGGGTAGCCATAATTGGAACTTAAACTTAATGAATTCAGAGTTTCTTAATTAATATAGGAATCTAGTTAATTGGGTTACTTTGGGTGTTTGCATCTGACCATCGGAAGAGGCTTTTGCATAAGATCGTGTTCCAGGTTAATAAACTAACATATTACACAAGCATAAGGTTATCAACTCATCCTTAGAAAATATTGGTAGGATTCACAACCCTGGATATTTTCATATCATTAATTAATCTTGAAATCTACCTTAGTTTTATTTACTTATTTTTTTTAGATAAAAATCACCATCCAACCAACAATCAAATCAATTGGATACTCGTAGATATTTAGCTTCATAAATTGATAGCATAGGTATTAAGTCCTTGTGGGATCGATATATTTTATACTACTTGAGCAATACGTGCGTTTACGTTACGTGTGTGATTTCACCGATCAGGAATCTTCAGGTGTCAGACGATGAAATTAATGGGAAAACTTTCGGGAGAGCTGGTGGTAGTGATGATAGATAGTGGATCAAGCCATTGTTTTGTGTCTGAAAGGTTAGCAAGGGATCTTGGCTTGAGTGTAGAACCCACTCCGCAATTTGGGGTATGTCTAGGAGACGGCCACAAGATTGTATCCGAAGGTTTATGTAAAAAATTGGTTGTTGAATTGGGGGCTGTTACGATTGTAGTTGATGGATATTTGTTTAAATTTGGAGGGGTTGATTTAATTTGGTGGTTTCTTGGTTGGAGACTTTGGGGGAAGTGTTGGTGGATTGGGGAAAATTGACAATGAAGTTTTGGCAAGGAAGTCAGCTAGTAATGATTTAGGGATAACCTTCGTTGTGTCGAATGCTTGTGTCAATGAGGTCGGTTTCTAAAATAGCCAATTTTGAATTCCATGGTATGTTGTTGGGGGGTTTCGTACATAGGGGAGAAGAACGAAACGAGGAAGAACTATTAGAAGGCATAAATAATGAACTAGACATGATATTAAAGGCTTTCAGTAGGGTGTTTCAGGAATCCATGTCCTTGCCGCCACAGCGAGAAACAGACCATGCGATTGTATTAAGGGAATAGGCAAATCTGGTAAGAGTGAGACCCTACCTCTACGCCCATAGTCAGAAGGAAGAGATATAACGCTTGGTTAGAGAAATGTTATGGGCGGGTATTATATAGCCTAGCACATCTTTGTATTCGAGCCCCGTTATATTGGTCAAAAAGAAGGATGGAAGTTGGCGATTGTGTGTTACCTACCGTGAAGTTAACAAAATTAAAGTGCCGAACAAATTCCCAACTCCAATCATTGAGGAACTGTTGGATGAAATTCATGGAGCACATTATTTTTTGAAAATTGATCTAAGATCGGGCTATCATCAGATTCATGTTAAGGAGGATGACATAGCCAAGACAGTGTTTCGTACACACGATGGACATTACAAATTTATAGTAATGTCATTCGGCCTAATGAATGCACCAGCCACATTTCAAGCTACTATGAATAATACGTTTAGACCATACTTGCAGAAATTCATGTTGGTATTTTTTTGATGACATCCTGGTATATAGTTGGGATTGAAAAGAGCATCTGTTGCATCTGAAGAAGGTTTTAGAAGTGCTCCAGCAACATCCATTTGTTGCAAATGTTACGAAAAGCCAGTTTAGAAGAACATCAATTACATACCTGGGGCATTTAGTGAGCAATGAGAGGGTATCTGTAGATCCTTCAAAATTTACAAGTATTATCCAGTGGCCCATTCCTCGATAGGTGAAGGCAGTTCATGGGTTTTTGGGACTGATCAATTATTACGGAGGTTTATAAAGGATTATGGGAAAATAACGAAACCACTTATAGATTTGTTGAAAAATGAGCTATTTAGGTGGAGCGAGGAAGCACATTCTGCTTTCTCCAAACTACAACAACTCTTGACCACTACTCATTCATTTTTGGAACCCCAGATTTTTCAGCACAATTTGAAATTGAGTGTAATGCTTCGGGGAATGGGATTGGAGCCGTGTTGATGCAACATCGTATGCCATTATCGTATTTCAGAAAGTCATTGAAGGAAAGGGCCCTGGAAAAATCTAAATATGAGAAAGAATTGATGGCTTTGGTATTATCTATTCAACATTGGAGGCCCTACCTCTTGGGGAGACAATTTAAGGTGTTTACCGATCAAAGAAGTTGTAGGAAATGACTTTCCTTAGCGCGACAGAAGTTGCTTGTGGTGGCACCGGCTTCAGTATGGATATTTAAAATTTTCTTTGCCTTCTTCCTTTGTTGTAGTAGCCGAAATCAATCCTTTGATGTCCAACGCTTGGATCAAACACTCGATCTTTCGAACTATATCTCGAAACCAACAAACCAAAGTGTAGGCTTCACTCACAAAGATCAAAACTCTAAACTATTTAGAGAATTAAGATTTAACAATTGTGTTTGGCTTTTTGGAATTTCAAACACTCTCACAACACTTGTGAATGTTTGATCTTCTTCTCTCTTTTCTTTCTCACAACACTTGTGAGAATGAATGCAAAATGTTAACCTTAAGAAATGAGAGAAATAATAGAGATTATATTCTCTTATACAAGCCAACTAACCTTGTCCTTAAGCTTCTAATTCTTTCTTGCAATGGCCAACACAAAAATATGAATGCCATACCAAAGCATAAGAAATGATAAGCTAAAGATAAGGACTTTGTCATTAAGCATCTAATGCAATCTTTCAATGGCAAACACATAAATGTGGAAGCCATACCAAAGCATAAGAATGGATTAGCTAATAACAAAACTATTAGGTGTATACAAGCCACCTAATAGACATAATAAATTGGAGAGCATGGCAAGCCATATGGTTTTGTCTCCTAAGGTAAATAAAAATCGCTATCTAAAAAATGATTAAATTACCTTTAATTATGTTGTAGTAATTATCTCATAATTATTACTAACTTGATTGTCTCATAATCAAGACTTGATTATCTCATAATTAAAGAATTCTAGAAAACATTAAGTTAAACTAATTTAACATAGTTTTCATTTATGACAATAAATATTATTAATCTCATTAATAATATATAAATATAATGTGAGCATATTATT
This sequence comes from Zanthoxylum bungeanum, assembly GCA_019454045.1. Lineage (NCBI taxonomy): Eukaryota > Viridiplantae > Streptophyta > Magnoliopsida > Sapindales > Rutaceae > Zanthoxylum > Zanthoxylum bungeanum. Next base: position 68,563 of record SKCR01027689.1, on the reverse strand, counting down.
AGACAATCTAATTATATTAGGTTTGCTATAGTTAATCGAGCTAGCACGGGGACCAAATGGACCTACGGTTCCGATCTCCAATAATTCCGAAATATTAATTAAACTCTTTACTAAAATATTACGAATTATTAATTCCATGTTATTCCACTAAAAACTCGAAGTTGAACTCCTGTTACCGTAGATGGATAAAATAAACCGAACAACTTCGATGTCCATCGATATAATCATTACATATGGATATAGCCCTTCACGAATATCTCATAAATAGAGCCGGGTCAAAAGTCTGTTAAACCCCTCTAAATATTTTATCTCTTAAGCACCATTGATTTTATAATGAACAATTAATTCATAATAATTATGAATATAAAACTTTCTATTCGCAATTGAAAAATTAAGCTCTCAAATTGTTCAAGTCCCGAATCAACTCTTAAAAGCGATACACTTCTGCTTCTCGTAAGAATGAGTGAATTCCATATCTATATAAAACGTTCCTAGCTACACACCAAACCATATCCCCAAAATACGTAGTTATTGGCCGGGAATGCAACACCAACCTCACCATAGTAAATCACAGGACATAGTCTGTCATGCAGGAGTTTGTAGTACACTCAGGATTAAGATCGAATCTATATATGACCATCTATTAGGTAAAATGAATTTCTTCGATTAACGGAAATTAAAAGAAATTCCTATTTATTTGAGTATAGTCCTATATGATCTCATCAGACAAGGTGCCTTCATTCCCATGTCACTACATGAACGATCCCGGATCAAGGTCGTCATACAAGTATAGAATGGATCGCATCTATAGATAAACCACAAATAAAGTACCTTTTTTGTTTGCTCTCTATGGACTATTTAGATTACTAACTTCAGACTTAAATCCTATTGTGCATCAAATATACACTAAGTATGAAGGTACAATAGTAATCAAGATAAACAAGACAATTGGACAATATGCGATATAAATCAAACAACTTTGATAAAAATGAATAATGCATCTATTATTATTACAATAATCAATTCTGTTTATAATACATGAAGCTTTAGGACATAAATCCCAACAAACTCCCAATTGGACTAGAGAAAATGGGACATGTCATGTAATCCTAAACCCTTTAGGTGACCTTCAAACACTTTAGCCGATAAGGTCTTTGTAAACGGATTAGCCAGGATGTCTGCGGATGGAATCTGCGTGACAACGACATCTCCTTTCTGCACTATCTCCCTGATGAGGTGATATTTCCTCTCAATATACTTACCCCTCTTGTGGCTTCTTGGTTCTTTGGAGTTTACCACTGTACCACTATTATCAAAATAAAGCGTGAGAAGTTTATCCATATCTAGAACAACTTCCAGATTTGCCAAGAACTTACGGAGCCAGACTGCTTCCTTAGCTGCTTCACAAGCTGCTGCATATTCTGCCTCCATGGTGGAGTCATCAATATAAGATTGCTTTATGCTCATTCTTACTATATCCCCACCACGTAGGGAGAACACTGATCCAGATGTTGATTTCCTAGAATCGACATCTGTCTGAAAATCAAAGTCAGTATATCCTCTCATAATCATATCCTCACTTGTATATACAAGCATATAATTTCTCGTTCTCCGAAGATACTTGAGAATATATTTCACCGCTACCCAATGATCTAATATTGGGTTGGATTGAAACTTACTGACTACTCCCACTGCAAAACAAATGTCTGATCTCGTGCATAACATAACATACATAACACTTCCAATTGCTGAAGCATATGGTATATGTCTCATCTCATCAACTCATTGAGGTGTCTTAGGAGACTGTGTCTTAGGAGACTGTTCCTTAGACAAATGAATTCCATGGCTGAAAGGTAAATTACCTTTCTTGGAATTCTACATACCAAATCGCACAAGAATCTTATCGATATAGGTTGCTTGATACATTGCTAACAGTCGTTTCTTGCTATCCCGGATGATCTGGATCCCAAGTACATAACTTGCCTCTCCCAAATCTTTCATTTGGAATTGGTTAGCTAGCCAGATTTTCATGTCCGATAATATCTTTACATCATTCCCAATGAGTAAAATATCATCAACGTATAACACAAGGAAAACCACCTTCCTATCAATGATGCGTTTGTAGACAAAAGGCTCATCGATGTTCTGCTCAAAGTTATAAGACTTGATCGTAGTATCAAACCTTATGTTCCAAGATCTAGATGCTTGCTTAAGTCCAACAATGGAATTTTGCAACTTGTAAACTTTTTGCTCTTGACCTTGGGAAATGAACCCCTCTAATTGTACCATATAGATACTCTCATCAAGATTGCCATTCAAGAATGCAGTCTTGACGTCCATTTGCCAAATCTCATAGTCATAATATAAGGCAATTGAAAGAAGAATCCTGATGGATTTAAGCATGGCTACTGGCGAGAAAGTCTTTTCATAATCAACTCACTATTTCTGGGTATATCCATTTGCCACTAGCCTAGCCTTGAAAGTCTCTACTTTCCCATCTATTCCACTTTTTCTCTTGAAGATCCACTTGCAACCTATGGGTTTTACTCCATCAGGTTGGTCTACAAGTTCCCAGACTGAGTTAGAGTACATAGACTTCATCTCGAGGTTCATGGCTTTGAGCCATTCCTCTTTATCAGTAACTTCCATTGCATTACAATAGGTCAATGCATCATCTATACCATCACAAGATGCAACAACTTGCACCTCACCATTTCCTAGATAGCGTTCAGGTTGTCTTACAACCCTCTCACTACATCTAGGTGCTATGGTATCCTAGATAGCGTACCAGTAAGTAACTCTTCAAGTAACACTTTACTTCGAGGTTTGAACTCTCTCATATAGTCCTCCTCAAGATATGTAGCATTTTTCGACACAAATACTTTATTATCTTATGGACCATAAAAGAATCCACCCCTAGTTTCCTTAGGATAGCCTACAAATAGGCACACCTGTGAACGTGGTTCCAACTTAGTAGTCTTGTTCTTTAGCACATGTGCTGGACACCCCCATATGCGGAAATGTCACAAACTAGCTTTATGACCATTCCACAACTGACATGATCTAGGCCACACATGGAGCATCAAAGGACATGGCCAACAACACAATGGAGCCATTACAAGTACCAGAAGGGCCAATCACAAGACAGAAGGCCAAAAGAATAAGAGAAGCAATGGCGGGATTAGTTCAGAGTTTTATGGCCGACTATAACAAACAAATAGAGACGCATGTGGGCTTCAATGGAGAGGGCCCAAATCCATTTCACTTGGCCCAAATCAGTTCTGAATGAAGCTTCATAGGCATTTGAAGACTTAAAGACTTTGGTATTTTTATAATTTTATATTTAAGGGCATTGTTGTCTTTATGCCTTTAGGGTTTCTTTTTTTTAACACTATTTAAGCTTGCCTTCTTCTTCATTTTAGGTTAATCACGAAATTTGTAAGAAAACACAAAAGCTTATGCTTTGGCTATGGCCGAATTTCTTGTAAGGGAGGGATTCCCCTTTTCAAGTTTGAATCGACTTATCTAAGTTTAGCAAACTTAGTGGCGTCTCCATTTGCTAGCAAAACACAATGATTTCATGTTTTGAGTTATCATAGGCAACGTTTCATGGTAGTTTAGGGCCGATCTTGGATGTGTTTTGTTCTTATAAAATCATTGATTAAAGTTCTTGGGGCTTAAGAAGAATACTTGGGGTTTGCTTGGTTTTCGAATCCAAGTGAGTTTCTTGTCATTTGGTTTCAGAGCTCAGGGTTCCAATGTCTGATTTCCTATCTTAATTCGTTGTTTGATTCTGTTTTAATTTTTGTTCTTTGTTGTTATTGTTTCAGTTCTTGTTTGATCTTGTTTCTGTTTTCGTTTTGTTGTTTCTGGGTTAATACTTTTTCTGAAATTTTCTATCAAAATCTGGGTTTTCTTTTCCATCTTCATATCAGTTCGTCATTGTTATTAATTTCTGGATCTGGGTTATTGTAGTGTTCTTCATATTAGTTCGTCATATATATTTATTTTTGTATCTGGGTTTTATTGTGTTATTCATATAGTTCATCCTTAACATTCCGTTCTTTAGCTATAATGAAGAAATAAGCATGTTCTTAAGCGGCTGGGTGAATCATTTCTGAAAACCTAGTGAATCATTTGAAACAAAAAAAAAAAGGAAAAGAAAAAAAAAAAGAAAAGTAGCTATGATAGATTCATCTTGAAAAGAGAACAACAACACCAAACTTCTTACAGAATTAGACTTTGAGTTCCGTTTCATATAAGACTTGAACATCAGTAGGTTAGCATTTTGTTTCTCGGACTTGAGTGACACTGATCACTTGAGCAAAAAAAGAGTAAAAAAGTCGAAAAATTTGGTTAAATTTAGTTTGTTATATATTATCATTTGGGTGTCCGTGGAGGGTATTCCATCAAAATTTCTATAGAGGCGCCAAATTTTCTCCCAAAATTGCATACGACCGTGAATTTGCACGCTTATTTTTTTCTCATCGCGGTAATTGTTTATTTCCTTATTCCAAATACTCTAGCTTAAGTATTATTGATTGAGTCCTCGTCATTACTATATATACATTATTGGGTCTTTGTGTTTCATGCTGGCTTGAGGACTACATTTGCTTGTGTATTCTTGGATTGAGTGTGATTCTCATTTGAATTAAGGAAGAACTCAAGAGTGGTAAAAGGCAGTGATTGTGAGCACAGTATCGGGTAAAAGCCAATAGAGTGCAAACACGAGTGGAGTGATATCATTCGAGTGTAAACACGTGAGATTGTGAGGATTTACATATTTACTTTACTTTCTTGTTATTTCTAATATGTTTGTTTAGTGTTGAGATGGCAGGTCTAATCATTGATAAAAACCTTGAAGCTTTAGATAGAAAATTTACAGATATGATGGAGAATATAAATACTACTTTGGAGAGATTGTCCAAGAGTGTATAGAGTATTCAAACTGGTAGTGGTCCCAGAGCACCGCCACCCCAGCATATACCACCACCTCAGAATGTACCACTACCTCAGAATGTGCCACTTTGATATGTACCACCAGATGAAGAGGAAGCTGAAAATGAGTTTGATGATTCTGATGGTCTTGATGATGTGGAGGAGAGATTTCAGCCAGGGCATGATAGGAGGCCTAATAGGTAGTTTGATAGGAGGAATGATATGAGGGAAAGATAATTTGATGGTAGAGGTGCATTTGATGACAGAATAAGGGATTATGATCGAAGGGGATATGGTAGACGAGGAGATGTAGATGGTGATCCAGGTAGCATCAAGATCAAGATACTAACCTTTCAGAGTAAGAATGATCCTGAGGCTTGCCTAGAATGAGAAAAGAAAATTGAGCTGATTTTCAACTGTCATAAGTACTCAGACGAGAAGAAGATCAATCTGGCAACAATTGAGTTTACTGATTATGCTATGATTTGGTGGGATCAGATTGTTTCTACTCCGATGAGAAACTATGAGAGACTGGTTCAGACATGGGAAGAACTTAGGGGTCTCATGAGAAAGAGGTTTATACCTAGCCATTACTACATGGAGTTGTATAAAAAACTGCAACATTTGTATCAGGGAACCAAGAGTGTTGAGGACTATTACACAGAGATGGAAGTTTCCATGATCAAGGCTAGTGTAGTTGAGGATGCAAAGGCTAATATGGCACGGTTTCTAGGGGGCTTAAATTGAGAGATTGCCAACATGGTGGAGTTGCATCATTATGTTGACTTGGATGATATGCTTCACATGGCTATCAAGGTAGAGAGGCAACTAAAGAAAAAGTCCAAATCCAGATTTGGAACTTAAGCTACTACTGCATATAAGAGGAAATGAGTTCCTAATGAGAAGCGGGATGGAGGTTTTGACAAGCCTAGAGGCGAGTTCAGTGGAGGCTTTAATAAGCCTAGGGCTGAACCTAGTGCCAAGAGTAAAGAGGCTGTAGAACCGAGAAAAACTAGACCAAAACCTGAGGGTACAACTACTAGAACTAAGGATGTCAAATGTTTCAAATGTTTGGGCATGGGACACTATGATTCACAATGTCCCAATAGGTGTACCCTATTGTAGGGACTGCATTTTGCATATAAGTCCCGATGATGAGTCTCATACGGAGGTACTACTCTTTAGGTTGCGAAATTCGCGGGAAACGAATGTCGGAATGGGAAATTCAGAATAAGTATGTCATTGGATTCAATTCACATGTTCACTTCTTTCGTTCGTGCTACGTTCGTGAACACGTTCAAACATCAAGCAGATTGCGGGCGTTCGTGCAGCGTTCGAATCGGCGTTCGAACGGTGTCGGTACTTCTGGTTTTGTTGCTAGCCTCACGCCAAAGCCCAATTAGCCCACCAAAACCCACCCAAAAATAATTAAAACATTTAAAACATGTCACAAATTAAAATAATATCCTTCCTAAATTAAATAAATCACATCTCAATCTAAATAATTCACATACCTAAATAAACAAATCAAATATATCACCTTCCCAATCAAACCAAATCTCCTCCATAACTTAAGAAGATCTTTCCTTGTGAGACTCTAATCAAAATATTCCCCCCATAATTACTTGATCCATTCATATTCAAACCTTAGAAACCCTAGCCTTTGCCTATAAAAAGAAGCCTAATCCAACACTCACACCCCTAGTAATTCACGCATAACACAAGCCATAAGCAACAAAGAATTCTCTTCTCCTTCCTCACTCTCAATAGCCGAAGATCACACCCCTAAAACAGCAAGCCTCCACTGAAAATCATAAAACCAAAACAACCCCTATTGCCGCAACAAAACTGCAGCCCAAATACCCCAAAACAGTAGCCAAAATCACCTAAAACAGTGAACAAAAACTGCACTTTAAAACCCTTAAACAACCACGCAAAACAGCATCCCCAACCCCCTTTAAATCGCAAAAATAGTCCATTAATACACCAAATACAGTGAGAACAGCGGACAAACAGAGGAAACGATGACTCAAAACAGCGAGGCAACGAACGAGAGCAGTGGACCAGTGAACCGAAGGAGTTGCAGAGCATCAATCCTTCCGACGGCCGTATAACGCACTTTCGAGAGACGACCTAAGAGGTTAGACCTGAGGGCACCCTTTTTTTTCTTACTTTATTTGTACATGAGTATTGTGGATTGGTGCATGATGTGATTTCCGAATGAACGGAATATGTGTTCTCTCTTGTGGTATATCGGATGGAAACTCGGACGTAAATTCCGTAGCCGAATCCGAATGGATGGTAGTGCGGTCTATACTCAGGATACAACGCCATATACCGCTTGAGAGACACACATATTTCGTTTCATCCAACTTTATGTTTGAGCATGATTTAGTCGCTAGTATGTTATTCATGTTTAAGCATGATTTAATCGTTTTTGCTTTACTTTCTGCACGTTATTTGTTTGTGTATTGATGATGTAGTGCGCATAGGCTTAGTATATTGGTCTAAAGGTTCTCTATTTGAGGGAAGAAAAGTCCAAAAGGCTACCTTTACGACAATACTTTGCCGCGCCAGATGAAGTATGTTTGGTTGAATGTGAGATATGTTCAATCGAGTATACGAAGTCCTACATTTTTGTCTTTATTTTATATGCATTGTAATGTAATGCACATGGGCTAACTAGGGCGGATTAAAGGTCCTCTATTCGAGGGAAAATGTCTAAAGGGCTATCTTTACCACGATGTTTTACCGCGCCTTTTATCATGTCATTCACCCTTTGCATATCATTGTTCTATTTACGCATGTATTGCCTTCTAGTGCGCATGGGCTAACTAGGGTAGATTAAAGGTCCTCTATTCGAGGGAAAATACCTAAAGGGCTACCTTTACCACGATGTTTTGCCGCGCCGGATGAAGTATATTTGATTGAATGTGAGATATGTTTAATCGGACATACGGAATTCCACATCATTGTTTTATTCATTTGTATGCATTGCATTCTAGTGCGAATGGGCTAACTAGGGTGGATTAAAGGTCCTCTATTCGAGGGAAAATTCCTAAAGGCTACATTTACCACGATGTTTTGTCACGCCGGACGAGGTATACTCGATTGAATATGAATGAGTTCAATCAGGCACACGAGGTCCTACATTATGCATCTGTGTATGTGTTTGCGTTGTCTATGATGCATCAGGTCATGTCCCATTCGAATGCGTTCTCGAATGCTAAACGAACGTGAACCTTTTATTTCCCGTTCAAACGTGTTTACGAACGCTACTCGAATACGCATGCATTTCGTTTCATCAGGTCTTATCCCGTTCGAACGCATTCTCAAACGCTATACGAATGTGAACCTTCTGTTTATCATTCGAACGCGTTTACGAATGCTACTCGAACGCGTATGTGTTTTGTTTCATCAGGTCTTGTCCCGTTCGAACGCTTTCTCAAACGCTATACAAACGCGAACTTTCTGTTTACCGTTCGAACACGTTTACGAATGCTACACGAACGCACATACACTGAACAGATTCCTTTTCATCACATTTCATGCATAATTGCTTCTTGGGTGATTCCTCTTGTATCATGTAATTAATCATACCATTCCATTATTGATACTTTTACTGTTATCATCTATTTGTATTCCCGTATTTATCTAATTGATGTGTTCGTGAGATGGTATTCAAGCATGATTAGGTTGTTAGTATGTTACTTGGTTCTTAAGCATGATTTAGCTGTTAGTACGTTATTTCTCTATGCATGATTTGGTTATCTTCTTTCGCAGTAGGCATTCAATTTACATTCATGATTAGGTTGTTATTTATTTTTCGTGTTTGATGATTCAACATGTTCATGAGATTATTGTGTGATATCGTATGTTTGCCGTTATGATGATTTATTTTATACATGCGAACCTAGGAATAGATTACCCTTGGAAATATATGTTGCTAGATTCGATTAAATTATTGCACAAATAATATCATTACAAGTGGCATAAGTAAGAGACCATTCTGAACCCAACGGTTTGAGGTCTTCCATTGCGAGGGGTGAGTGCGACCTTAAATCATTTTCCCGGTTCACATCGGGTGGCGACTCCATGTTATTTCTCCGGTTTAGTCCCCCGCGGGCTACTCCGTACTCCCAACCGGGCCGCGAGCCCGGAACAGCGTCGTCCAACATCTGTGTCCTACAGTCTGGCGACTCCACTGGGGATAGAGAATTGGCCCCGAAATAATACTTTGTAATGATTGTGATTTGTGCTTTAATTAACCGTGTTTACCGTGGGTTGAAAGGGGTTTAATCAAAGGCATTTTTAAGGCTAGGTAATGGTTTGGTGTCTTCCCTCATTCACTACCTTTCTATAAGGAAAAGCTGCGAAGGCACCTAGATAATCATGTACTTGTAGCCTACCGTGATGGACTAATTTGGAGGACTCGTTGTTTATTCCTCTCACCAAGCGATAAGAGCCTAAGAGGCTTGGGTTTTTAAGAGAGTTCGCTCCGCCCTCCCTCTGGGGAATCTACAATGGGAAATCCATTTGACAGTCAGTCACGCACCATAACTCGTTAGCACGTACCGTAAGGTATAAAAAAGGTGCGCTCACTTGGTCGCTCGAACCCTTGAGTGGGGAGACCTAGTTGTGGGCAATCCTTCACCAGCGAGAGTCTTTGTCCACACTCCCGCAAACCCACACGTAGACCGGAGTTGTATGGCCTATAGCAACTATTTCCTTGTGCTTGTGGACCATCCTCATTTGGATGCAGTTGGACTTCTTGTCAGAAATGCGAACTTGTTGGGCCACTTAAATTGGGACAAGTCGTGTCCTATGAAAATTGGGCCAAAGGCTTCTGAAATGTCGATGGGCCGCTCTGTAGAAATTATTGCTTTATGCTTGAATGCTTGGGACCATCCTCATTTGGATGCAGTTGAACTTCTTGTCAGAAATGCGAACTTGTTGGGCCATTTAAACTGGGACGAGTTCGTATCCTATAACAATTGGGCCAAAAGCTTCTGAAATGTCGATGGGCCGCTCTGTAGAAATTATTGCTTTATGCTTGAATTATCTCTTTATGCTTGTATTTGGGGACCATCCTCATTTGGATGCAGTTGGACTTCTTGTCAGAAATGCGAACTTGTTGGGCCATTTAAACTGGGACGAGTTCGTATCCTATGACAATTGGGCCAAAAGTTTCTAAAATGCCGATGGGCCATCCTGTGTTTGGGCCCCTTATCATTTAAAGTTGTTTAACCATGTTGTCGCAAAGGTGTAAACTTGTTGGGCCTTATCAACTGGGACAAGTTTGCACCTTGCAATAATATGATTGAAGCTTTAAAATGACAATGGGCCGAATTATATGTTCCACACATCACACGTATCTCATGCATCTCATGCATACACACATCATGTTAACTCTCTTGTGTCTTAAGAGCTATCATAGATATCCGTTGGGTTAGGGAAAAGGGAAGACTTGTTAAAAGGCCGATAGCAAATATGAGCGAATCAGAGAATGAAACATCCTGTATAGATCAGTTGGAAACCAATCTCACCAAGGTTACTGAACAGTTGCAAGCCTTGACTGCTGCTATGGCCAATATGGATGTGCCCCGTGATGGGGGAAACTCTGAAAATGAAATGTGTGGAGACCCTCCGACTAGATTGAATGATGATATTCCGGGTTTTGATGATGATATGGCTGAATATGCTGCGGGGAAAGTGGCAGGGTCTCAAGCTGAACTATAGAAACTCTGAGATCAGGTAGAGTCGGTTACCCGTAAGATGAGGGGCAAACATTAAGACCTGCTAGATTATGAGGTAATGACCTTTGAAGAACAGTTGCCAGCTCAATTCAAGATGCCAGATATGGCCAAGTTCAACGGGAATGGGGATCCGAGGGTCCATCTCCGTCAGTATGTTTCAGTTATGAGTTCAGTGGGTTTATCCAAGCGCCAGGTTCAGAAAATGTTTGGGATGTCACTCGAGGGGGCACCCGTGGTATGGTATCACAACCTGGAGAGGAAGATTAAGGAGGATTAGAGGGAATTGGTAGAGGCATTTTGAAATAGTATGTTACAGATCTGGAGATCGACTTGTCACTCCAGGACTTAGAAAACACCAAGCAGAAGCCAAAAGAAAGCTTCAAGGAATATGTAGACCGTTGGAGGAGCCAGCTTTTGAAAATGCAGACTCGGCCCTCAGAGAATGACCAGATAAAAATCATTATCAAGGGTACTAAGCCCTCAATCTATGGCAAGTTGAGGAGGATGACCTCCATGATTACTGATTTTCGACAGTTGAAGGAGACTGTCATGGAAATATATGTTGCTAGATTCGATTAAATTATTGCACAAATTATATCATTACAAGTGGCATAAGTAAGGGACTGTTCTGAACCCAACGGTTTGAGATCTTCCCTTATGAGGGGTGAGTGCGACCTTAAATCATTTTCCCGATTCACACCGGGTGGCGACTCCATGTTATTTCTCCAGTTTAGTCCCCCACGGGCTACTTCATACTCACAACCGGGCCACGAGCCCGGAACATCATCGTCCAATATCTTTGTCCTACACCTATTGATTGATAAGAAGAGTGGAGAGGTGTACTCTACTGATAGTGAGGTTGAGGATGAGATGACAGAGTTGGAGGATACTAGTGACCATAATAGAACTGCATACCCGCTGGATAGCTTGTCCTTAGTTGTCAAGCATGCTTTGAGTGCACATGTTGTAGAGGATGGGAGTGCGCAACAGAGGGAGAATATACTCCACACTAGGTGTTGTGTGAATGGCAAGGGGTGTAGTATGATAATAGATGGAGGCAGTTGTACTAATGTTGCTAGCATAGCTTTGATTGAGCGGTTGGGGTTGAGTTGCTTGAAACACCCCAAGCCTTACAAGTTGCAATGGTTAAATGATTGTGGGGAAATAAAGGTGACAAAACAGATATTGTTGAGCTTTACCATTGGGCCACACACAGATGATGTTCTATGTGATGTGATACCGATGCATGTTAGACATATTCTTTTGGGCAGGCCGTGGCCGTTTGATAAGAAGGTTATTAATGATGGGTTCAAGAATAAATACTCTTTTAAGCATAAGGGAAAACCCATTACATTATACCCACTTACACCTGAACAAGTCCATGAAGATCAGGTTAAGTTGCAACTTGAACGTGATAAAGAGAGAGTGAAGGAAAACACCACATTGGGTGAGACTAGTGAGAATGGTGAATCTAGTGAGAAAAACAAGGCCAAGGCCGTGGGAGTTCCTAAGGGGAGTGTGAGTGAACGTGAGGGGGAAAAAATGGAGAGTTAAAAAGAGTTTCTACATGGGTGAGGGTGAGGGTGAAGCGAGGAAAGTGTTCAAGGCTACCAAGATCATGCTATTGTTAGTCTATAAGGAGCCTCATGTTTATTTTACTAACACTGACCATTTGCTTCATGTGTCTATTTCATCTCTTTTGCAGGATTACAGTGACGTACTGACAAATGATATACCTAGTGGGCTTCCACCCATTAGAGGTATTGAGCACCAGATAGACTTCATACCTGGAGTAGTCATTCCTAATAGACCAGCTTACAGGAGCAATCCCGATGAGACAAAAGAGCTACAAAGGCACGTACGGGAGTTGATGGACAAATGGTATGTAAGGGAAATCATGAGTCCTTGTGCGGTACCAGTGCTTCTAGTCTCTAAGAAAGATGGAACATGGCGAATGTGTGTCGATTGTCGAGCAATCAACAATATAACGGTAAAGTATCACCATTTTATTCCTAGCTAGATGACATGTTAGATGAATTGCATGGTTCCAAGGTATTTAGTAAAATTGATTTAAAAAGTGGATACCATCAGATTCGCATAAGAGAAATAGATGAATGGAAAACCGCATTAAGACTAAATATGGATTTGTATGAGTGGTTAGTTATGCCATTTGGTCTTTCAAACGCACCTAGCACATTTATGAGATTAATGAATCATGTTATGTGTGCATCTATAGGTAAGTTTGTCGTGGTATATTTTGATGACATTTTGGTTTATAGTAAGTCAATTGATGAGCATTAGTTGCATTTGAGGCATGTTCTTGATATGTTGAGACAGGAAAATTTATATGCTAACTTTGCCAAATGCATGCTTTGCATGGATATAATTGTTTTTTTGGCTTTGTTGTGAGTGCAGATGGCATCGAGGTAGATATAGAAAAGGCGAAGGCAATTCAAGAGTGTCCTACACCAACAACAGTAACATAAGTCAGAATCTTCCATGGATTAGCAAGCTTCTACAGGAGATTTGTAAAAGACTTTAGCAGTGTTGCCGCACCATTGACTGAGGTAGTAAAGAAGACAATTTGTTCTCAATGGGGCGAAGCACATGAGCAGGCATTCCAAGATCTTAAATTAAAGTTATGTAGTGCACATATTTTGACGCTACCCAACTTTGAGAAGAGATTTGAAGTTGAATGCGACGCATCTGGGTTAGGTATTGGGGCAGTTCTTATGCAAGAAAAGCGGCCAATAGCCTATTTTAGTGAGAAACTGAATGGAGCAGCTTTGAGGTACCCCACGTATGACAAAGAGTTATATGCACTGGTAAGAGCTCTTGAGACATGGCAACATTACTTGTGGCCTAAGGAGTTTGTGATCCACATTGACCATGAATCATTGAAACATCTAAAGGGTCAAGGTAAGTTGAACAAGAGACACGCAAGATGGATGAAGTTTGTTGAATCATTTCTATATATTATACGCTACAAACAAGGTAAAGAGAACATAGTAGCTGATGCACTATCTCGCAGGTATGTTTTACTTACTTCGATGCATGCTAGAATGTTATGATTCGATGCATCCAAGATCTTGAAATAAGCTCATTGGGGTGGATTGATAGGGCACTTTGGTATTAGTAAGACCATAGTTATTTTGCATGAACACTTTTACTGGCATAGAATGAAACGTGATGTTGAGCGTATTTGTGATAAGTGTATAACATGTAAGCAGGGTAAATCAAAATTGATGCCTCATGGTAGACTTGACCTCGATGAGGTATGAGAAGAACAAACTAACATAGAAATAAACCCCGGGCCCCTCAAAAGGGCAGCGACAGAACAACCGCAAGGTTATGAACTCAGAAGGTTTGGTAGGGAAAGACATGAGCCTGAAAGATATGGTTTCCATATTGATGAGGAACATGATCAGGTCATTGATAATGACGATCCCACCAGTTATGACGAAGCAATGCGTGACATTGATTCAGTCAAGTGGCTTGAGGCCATGAAATCCGAAATAGACTCTATGTATTAGAATCAAGTCTGGGACTTGGTAGATGCACCTGAAGGGATAAAACCCATAAGTTGCAAGTGGATTTACAAGCGTAAAACTGATGCAGAAGGCAACATCCAAACCTATAAGGCTAGGTTGGTGGCGAAAGGTTATAGACAAATCCAAGGAATTGACTATGACGAAGCCTTCTCACATATTGCAATGATAAAGTCCATTCCAATTTTACTGGCACTAATGCACACTTTGATTATGAGATTTGGCAGATGGATGTCAAAACATCTTTCCTTAATGAGAACCTCGTAGAGGAAGTCTATATGACACAACCTGAGGGGTTTGCATCTAAGGATGATCATAATAAAGTATGCAAGCTTAAACGATCCATTTATGGACTCAAGCAAGCCTCCAGAAGTTGTAATATATGATTTGATGAGACAATCAAATAATTTGACTTCATCAAAAATGTAGACGAGCCTTGTGTTTACAGGAAAAGTAGTGGGAGTGTTGTTGTATTTCTTGTATTATATATCGATGACATATTAATCATCGGGAATGATATTCCCATGATGCAAGCCACCAAGCAATGGTTATCTCAGAATTTCTCCATGAAAGATTTGGGAGAAGCAGCCTACATCCTCGGCATTAAGATCTACCGTAATAGATCTAAGAGGTTGTTAGGACTATCTCAATCTACGTACATAGATAAAGTTTTGAAAAGGTTCAAAATGGAAGATTCCAAAAGAGGTAATTTACCTACTTGTCATGGAATCAAATTATCTAAGGAGCAATGTCCATATACTCCTTCAGATAAAGAGCGTATGAGTAGGATCCCTTATGCTTCAGCAATAGGATCGATCATGCATGCCATGCTATGTACAAGACCCGATGTCTCTTATGCTCTTAGCATAACGAGCAGGTATCAGACAAATCCTGGTGAGCAACACTGGGCAGCTGTCAAAACAATTCTCAAGTATCTGAGAAGAACTAAGGATGTTTTTTTGACATACAGAGATTGTTTTGAGATGAAAGTCATTGGCTACTGTGATGCGAGCTTTCAGACCAATAGAGATGACAACAGATCGCAAACAGGATATCTGTTTACTTTAAATGACAGTGTTGTAAGTTGGAAAAGCTCAAAGTAGTCAACTATAGCGGACTACACCACTGAAACCGAGTATATTGCAGCATCTGAGGCAGTTAAAGAAGCAGTCTGGATAAAGAAGTTCATCACGGAGATGGAAGTGCTTCCCGCGATAAAGAATGACGTCACGATGTACTGTGACAATACGGGCGCCATTGCTCAATCAAAGGAACCAATGTCCCACCAGAAATCCAAGCATGCACTCAGGCGATTTCATCTCATTAGGGAGATTATTGAGAGAAAATAAGTTATTATAGAGAAAATACCCACAGAATATAATCTTGCAGATTCCCTGACTAAAGGGCTGACTCAACAAAAGCATGATAGGCACACCCGAGAGTATAGTGTCCAAATTCATACTAGTTGGCTATAGTGCATGTGGGAGATTGTTAGGGATATGCCCTATACCCAACTTGTGGATGGGCTATATGTACATGTATTTGTAATATTTTCATTAATTAATAAAATGGAAATCTTTATTATACGTGTCTTACATAACTTATATGAATCATCAACACTGTAATAAAGCCCTTGGAGTAATAAGACGATGGCTTCCACGCCTTATGAGAATCATTACTCTTAAATGTTCCTAGTCATAGTTTTGTGAATAATCTGGGCGTTCACAAAGCGGAGAGACTAGCATGATGATATGATCCGCCCTTAAGTGGGGTAGCCGATCTCATAGGCTACTAGCGGAGATCCGTCCTCTTGGTGTATCACATGGATGCATGAGTTGCTCGTGTCCATCGAACTGACCGCCGAAAGTTTTCATATGGAGTGTTTATATCATGTGTCTATGAGAACTTTCATGTATCGATTATATGACTAGTCTTTAGACTTGAGGTCTTTACAATCTTATGTGTGGATCAAATAACTTTGACATTCTCCTTCCCCGGTTCAAAAGATCCGGTCATAAAGGTATGATTGGGTCATTTGTTGAAACACATGAAGTTTGTAAAGATACAACAAAGAATCGCCACTCTCACGGATAATATTTTCTTCTAAGAGTAGTATTCCAGATCGCGGGTTGATATGTGTGATCAGTGCTTGAGTTTGGCCACAGTGGAAGAATCATGTGAGATTCTTGGGTTAGCACGATTCATGACACTATTAACATCATACCTTTGACCATATGGGTAGACATTTTTCGTACCCTAGGTCAATAGGTGGGGATACAGTTAGGCGAAAGACCGTATCATATGTAAATCGCATACAGAATGGGTATATATATATATATCTTTCCTTCTCATTTGGGGGTCTTGGCATGCTGCTAGATGTCAACCTTGGTCATTGAAATCGAACGACCATCTGATCAGAGGATAATTTATGTTCGATTAAATTATCACGATTCATTTCATGTCCAACTTGATGGGAACCCAAAAGGTCACACACAACAAAGTCGAAATCAATGGTTAACAGTGCACGGTACAAATATAACAACATATATGATTGCTGTAGGAATTTTTCATAAATGGTTCAATGTGTTTAATTATTGAACATATCATTTATGAGGTTCCATAGTGGCTTAGGGATTGGTGAATGATGATGGGGGCACTTTGGGAATTGGAATAAAAAAAATTACTATTCACATGAATAGTAAATTTTTTTTTGTTATTTGTTTTGAATTCCAATTCGGCCCAAACTCTTATTAGGGTTTTATAATCTCATTTAACCACTAAATTAAGATCAGATGGCTAATATTAAATTAGCTTTTATCCCACATCGAATTCTTAATTAATTTTGTTGTCTTTGGAGCACTATATATAAACTCAAAGAATTCTTCACAAATTTTACACCAAACCTTTCATATATTGGGTTTATATAAGTGAGAAACTCTAAATTTTAAGAGTAAGCCACTGATTTTGAGGATCCTTAAGTCTAATTGACTAGAGGAACCTCGAGTTAAAAGTTTTGAGGTATTTGTCTAGGCTAGCACCAAGGGCAAAATACCCGTGTACTCAAGGCGTAGTCTTGCCGTTGAGTTTTAGCTTTGGTGTGTGCATCTTTGGAGGCCACACACTTGGGTGGCTCTTTGGAATGTGGAAGAGCTTGCTGAGTTCGAGAAAAGCTTGTAGATTGGAGGGAGGACTGGAGGAGTCTACGGTTCAAGTAAATATTTTTCTTTCTTTATTTTATTTAGAGTTCTTATGATAGTTAGCATGTTTAGGTTTATGTTCTTTGCATGTTTTATGAGTTTTATGTTTAGAATATATAGTAACATGCCTAGGCTTGTAGAATAATAAAAAAAAATGGGTCTTGGGCAAAGGGAAAACGACATAATAATTTTAATTTTTCGCTGCGCACTCGCGGCCGCTTCCCAACAGACACGTCACGCAAGTACACGTCATGAGGCTCAGAGAGATGGCAACGCCATTTCCTACCGGTCACTTCCTGGGAAACTGGAATGTGACACAAATTATTATATATTTTTATCTAATTATATTTTCTTATATTATACAATGATATTTAATAAATGAGTATGAAATATATATTTACTTTTTTTTAATTAATTTATTGTTATAATATTTTTATATGATTATAATATTAAATTAATTTAATATTAAATTGTTTGATTTAATATTTGAAAACATATTAAAATTAGTGTTAATTAAAATTTTTTTAAAAAATTATTCATTTTATATAAATACACAATAAAATAATACTTTGATGGGGCTTGTGCAGTGTGTGACAGTGATAACCTTATCAAAGTCATGCATGTATTTTTGGCATACCTGGTTCGTCGGCCATTGCCGGACTTACCTGTTGTTTCGCTGCTGGTGTGAGATGATTCATTCCCGAACCGTTCCTGGTGTGAGATGGTTCATTTCCGAACCGTTCCTGGCGTGAGATGGTTCATTTCAAAACCGTTTCTGGTGTGAGATGGTTCATTCCCGAACCGTTCCTAGTGTGAGATGGTCTATTCCCGAACCGTTCCTGGTGTGAGATGGTTCATTCCCGAACCGTTTCTGATGTGAGATGGTTCATTCCCGAACCGTTTCTGATGTGAGATGGTTCATTCCCGAACCGTTCCTAGTTGAGTTAATGACGAGGTGCTTTGACCCATTGGTTTTATTCCTAAACCACCGAGTGTGAGATGATGGCGAGGCGCTTTGACCCCTGGCTTTTGTTCCCAAACCATCGAATGAGTTTTGTTCCCGAATTGAGTTGAGTTGATGGCGAGGTACTTTGACCCCTGGGTTTTGTTCCCGAACCACCGAGTGTGAGATGCTTTGATCTATGGGTTTTGTTCCCGAACTGAATTGAGTTGATGGCGAGGTGTTTTGACCCCCTTGGTTTTGTTCCTGAACCACCGAGTGGGTTTTGTTCCCGAATTGAGTTGAGTTGATGGCGAGGCGCTTTGACCCATGGGTTTTATTCCCAAACCACCGAGTGGGTTTTATCCCGAATCGAGTTGAGTTAATGGCGAGGCACTTTGTCCCCTGGGTTTTGTTCTCGAACCACCGAGTGGGTTTTGTTCCCAAATTGAGTTGAGTTGATGGCGAGGCACTTTGACCCATGGGTTTTGTTCCCGAACCACCGAGTGTGAGATGATTTGATCTCTGGGTTTTGTTCCCGAACTGAATTGAGTTGATGGCGAGGTGCTTTGACCCCTAGGTTTTGTTCCCGAACCACCGAGTGGGTTTTGTTCCTGAACTGAGTTGAGTTGATGGCGAGGCGCTTTGACCCCTGGGTTTTTTCTCGAACCACTGAGTGGGTTTTGTTCCCGAATTGAGCTGAGTTGATGGCGAGGCTCTTTGACCCCTGGGTTTTGTTCGTGAACCACCGAGTGTGAGATGCTTCGATCTCTGGGTTTTGTTCCCGAACTGAATTGAGTTTGTTGCCAATCCCGGCTTGCTCATCCTCATTCCCGAGGATTTGCTCATTTTTGCCGTTTTTTCCTTTTTTTCTTCAAAACCTGCGAACACAAAACAAAAATTGTGTGTATGCGACGTGTATGCATGTATGCATGGATGCATTCCCTATTCCGATGGGTTTTCTTTATCTTATTTCATGTCATCTTCGGTTAGGCATTCCTTGTGTTAGAAGGTTTTCTTCGCCCTTTTAGGAATCCTTTGCCACAAAAAGCTTTGGTCGCCCCTGGACCTGCTTACAGTTTCCTTCTGATAATTCTCCTTTGGTGATTGTTCAATTATCTTTGGTTTCATGGCTCAAGGTCCCGTTGTGTCCCTTATCTGCGGGGTGGTAGACTGGTCGCCCCCAGACCTGGCTCAGCTTTCTACTATTCGCTATCTGCACTGGGTCAAGGTGGATTACACCTTTGTGAAAGCGATCTCATCCTTTTGGGATCATGTCTTCTGATTCCCAGATTTCTAAATGTGTCTTCTCCCTAAAATTGGACTCCATTGTCCGTCACTATGTGAAATGGCATTTTGTATCGACATATCATATTACGGGCTACGAAATAGTCCCAATAGTTACACATTTTATTATCTTCAAGGAATGCCCAGTAATGAAACCAGAGAACCTTCAAAACACTAAATGCAACTCAAATCCAAGACTTTGAATAAATCATCTAAGCCAGACTCACAGAGTGTGTGCGCAAAGGTTCATTTATAGCTTGATTCATAGGTAAGCCAACTCAATGATTTCGTTTAAAAATTGGGATCGACGAGTCAAACCAACCTAGATGTCTCAATTACGCTCTACAATTGATTTTCTATGCTCAATGTGGTATGATTTTTATTTTTCTTTTGTCTATCTGTTTTTGTTTTTTGTTTTTTTTTCCAACACACCTACCTTTTAAGGTAGTATTTCTCCTCATGGTGGTCCTAATACTCGCCCAGAGTAGCTTCACGCTTATCGGTTATATGTGGTTAAATTATTTAATTATTTATTATTTTTAGAGACTTTTCTTTTATTTTCAACCATACTACACATCATAACGCAAGCAAATCAGGATAGACATATAAGAAAACGGTCATTCATCGACCTGCAATTTCTTCAACTAGTCACATTTCCGACTACTCAGGTTTTCACTGCTAAAAACCTATAATTAAGTGCTTATGAGTCTAACATAGATCAACTACTCAAAGTATCAGATTGAAGTACATCAAGAACTTATCGTTTTTAAGATTTCACCATAAAGTAAACAATTTCCTCATTGGACTTATGCTTAACTATTAAGAACTAACAGGAAAAGACTCGAACAAGTAAGCAAAATCAATGTCTTTATGATTAATAAATGCAGGAATACAATTGAATAAGATCAGGAAAATAAACATCTTCGTAATTTACAACATTGTCTTCTTTCGTCTTCTTCCTTTCTTTGAACGTTAGATTCTCCAACTGCAGTAGTTCTTCTTCCCATTTATTTTCCTCTTTTGCAACCTCCCCTTTGTCATTGCTCGAGAAATTTTCCCAGAAATCCCTCATATGCTCTGTTTCATCTTTACTACTGATGTCTCATATCCCCATTTGGGATGCTTGGTGGTTGAGAGTTTGGAAGACAAAGCTGTCGGGTAGGCCTGAGTTGATCATGTAGGTGGGTAGAGGGTTTCTGTGTGTGTTGGGTTGTTTTTTTACAGGGTCAGGTATTTTATGGGTGTCAATGAGGTCTTGGATTTCATGCCTAAGGCGGGTACAGTTGTCAGTTTCGTGGCCTTTTTGCTGATGGAGGTAACAATATAGGTTTAGGTCGAGGTAGTGTGGCACAGGGTTTGGAAGTGGTTTAGGTTCTAAGGGATTTATGAGTCATTGCTTCTTCAGCTCTTCAAACACCTTTGACAAAGGCCTACCAAAATTGGAGAATCGTCTGTTTCTGATAGCGGCGATCCCAGAAGGAGCGGGCTTGGTCCTGAAGGCCCCCAATGGTCTTTCTATTCTAGCCGTAAAACTTTATGTTTCTCACTGTACGAGGTACTATCAGACTGGCCATAGCGTTGGTCAAAACTTGTAGTTGCTCGGTAATTCTGGTGATGTTGGACTCCACTTGATCCATGCGAGAATTTTCACCGCCTGACGCATCTATGTTTGCTAACCTCTTCTTGACAAGTCTTTATTCTTCTCTAACCCAACAGATATTTATGATGGCTTTTAAGACAATGGGTTAGCATGATGCATGTATGCATGTGATGCATGAGATGAGAGATACATGTGGTTATCAAAACAATATATATCCTTCCGACCGTATTCCTCCCACACTCGTGGTAAGTCCATTTTTGTCCTAGGTATGGCTTATTTTATGCACCAATGTGGGGTACACAAAATTGTTCCCTCTTACGCTACAAGGGTGAACCTTGGCTACCTCAGTCCATTTCCATCGGTAAAAGACACATACCGCCCATTTACAATATTGACTAAGCTTATTATGAGGATCGTGCCATTGTTTAGAAATGACGAATTAGGCCTTTGGTAATCACGGTTGTGGGGATGGACTTGGAGATATCCAAAAGTATACAAATATGTCATAATAAGGCGTACCATTCATGGATGAAAGCCAGTGCGGATATCAGACTCATGCATTTGGCATATTTGGATCATGTTTGGACCTTCTAAGCCCATCAAGGTTTTCATACAAGTTGGCCCACTATCATTTTAAAGCGTTCAATCAGATTATCGCGAGGTGCAAACTTGTCCCAGGTGAAAAGACCCAACATGTTTACACTTTCGCGATAAGGTGGCTAAACAACTTCAAATGATAGGGGGCCTAAACATAAGGTGGCCATCGTCATTTTGAAAAATTTTGGCCCAACCATCATAAGATGCAAACTTGTCCCAGTTTAAGTAGCCCAACAAGTTCGTATCCTATGACGAGAGGTCCAAATTGATCCAAATGATAATGGTCCCAAACACAAGCATATGGGTAGCTTCTATAGGACATATAACTATGGTTCATATGTGGGCTTATAAGGGTATGGATAAAGGCTCCCGCCGGCGAAGGGTTGCTCACAACTAGGTCTCCCTACTCAAGGGTTAGAGCGACCAAATGAGCGTGCCTTTTTTATACCCTAATGTATGTGCCAACGAGTGATGACGCCACATAACGATCCGCCGCCTTGAGTGAAAATGACTTCACGATACATGACGCCATCAAGGTAAGAAGGGTATGCAAAATATATGAGACTTGGGTAACCAAAGCTAAAGCCACATACACTACAATGCATTATTTCGAGGCCGATTCTCTATCCCCAGTGGAGTCATCATCTGTAGGAGCGAAGCAGGGTTTACCGCTATGCCTATGATGCTCGACGACCACGATATTGTTGGGCTCGCAGCCCGTAGAGAGTACGGAGTAGCCCGCGGGGGACTAAATCGGAGAATAAATGAGTCGCCACCCAGCGTGAACTGGGAAATGATTTAAGGCCGCACTCACCCCTCGCAAGGGAAGACCTCAAACCGTTGGGTTCGGAATGGTCCCTTACTTATGCCAGTATAATGGATGGGTTCACACAATGGTATAACCAAGTCTTATGCAGTACATGCAGGATAATTCAAATAAACACACAAATTTGCACACCCATGAACATGAATATAAATAAAAGCAAATTAAATTAAGAAACACAAGGTACAATAATAAGAATTATAATAATCAAAAGTAGGAAAAAGCGTCAATAAATAAATGCAAATGATTACTATCAAACGCATAAGGTAAAATAAATAACTAAAGAAGTAAAAATGCATGAAATATAAAGAAAGAGGTTATTCAGTGTGTGTGCGTTCGTGTAGCGTTCGTAAACGCGTTCGAATGAAGTATTCCAGAGAGTTCACGTTCGTGTGGCGTTCGAGAACGCGTTCGAACGGAGTGAGGCAGAAGGCTTGCGTTCGAGTTGCGTTCGAAAACGCGTTCGAACGGAGTGAGGCAGAATGCTTGCGTTCGAATTGCGTTCTAAAACGCGTTCGAACGTTCTTATAAGAACAACACCAATAATGACATAAACACACATATATGAGTATTTCCCGAGCGGTACATGGAGTTGTATCCCAAGTACAGACCGCACTACCGTCCATTCGGATTCGGCTACAGAATTTATGTCTGGGTTTCCATCCGATATACCACAAGGGATAATACCACACATAATCGTCAATGCAATATAAACGGGCATAAAAAAAGGGCGAAATAATAAAATAAAAATAAATAGACAAAACCTAAATGATAGAATAAATGCTATAAGATAAAATAAAAATAAATAGTAAAATAAACGCGAAATAATGAAATAAAGATGAATAACGAAACTAAATTCGGAATAATAAATAACAGTAAATAAACAGAGAAATAAAAAAAATAAAATAAAATAACCATAAAAATAAATATAAAAAAATAAAAGACAAAATGCTAAAAAAGGAAAGTGTGACCAACAAATTTGGTCGTCTTTGATGTAGGACTTCACATACTCGGCTGGACGTATTTCATGTCCAACTAGGCATGCCGTGTCCGAAACTATAAAAATAAATAGGGTACCCTCAGGTCTTACCTTTCAAGTTGCTTTCTTGGAAGTGCATTAAGCTGTCGCTGGAAGGATTGAAGCTTGCTATTTTCTGGTTTGCTGGTTCGCTATTTCCGCTCACTGTTCTGCTGTTTCTGCTCGCTGTTTCACTGTTTTTGGGCTGCTGTTTTGTTCGATTTTTTGGGGACTGATTTTGGGTGTTTTGGTTCACTGTTTTGGCTCACTGTTTCGGTGATAGGGCTGCTGTGTTTGGTTGTATTTTTTTTGTTGTTTTCGGTCACTGTTTTTGGGTGGTTGTTTGTTTTTTTTGCTTACTGTTTTTTGGACTGGTTTGGTCAATGGTTGTTTGTTATTTTTGTCACGGTGAATGGGCTGTTTTGTTGTTCAGTTATGGGGCTGTTATTGTTGTTCGTGGTTTCATGTTTGGTGAACGGGCCGTCTGTTGTTGTTTCAATGGAGGTCGTTGTTTTGGCTTATTATGTTTTGTTGGTTTGTGCTTTGATTGCTGTTCACGTGTATCTTTCTGTTTGTGTTCTTTTGTTTCGGTCGGTGGAGCTTGTGTTTGTTGGTTTGATAAGACTGTTTTGTTTGTACTTATTTCACGGCTCACTGGTTTGGTTTTGGTAGCTTCTTTGTTCGGTGATCTAGGGTTTTTTTGGTTTGTGGAGCTCACGTCAAAGAAGGAGAAGAATTGGGAGGTTGCCGTGTGTGTGTCAAGAGTGTGCCCCCCTAGGGTTTGGTCAAGCTTCCTTTTTATAATGACAATGAGTCTCCTAAGTAAGGAAATAAATCATGCAAATATGTGATATATTTTCTTAATTTATTTAGGGAACATAATCTCCTAATTTTGGTGAGGATGTGATTCATAATCTTATTAAATTGGAAGTGATTTGAGGGATTTTTGACATGTGTTTTGCATGAGATTTCTTTTATTTGGGAAGGCTCGGGCGTGCATGGGCTTTATGTGGGCCTTGTGTGGTGTGGGCGTGTATGGCATGGATTGCATGGGTTTTGGGCTGAGGCTAAGGCTTAAAACAACGGCTGAGCGAATCCGAGGCTGGCTAGTGAGTCCGAATCCAATGATGTGCTAATTTTGGAGTTTTCCCTTCCGGTATTCGTTTTCTTATATTATACAATGATATTTAATAAATGAGTATGAAATATATAATTACTTTTTTTTAATTAATTTATTGTTCTAATATTTTTATATGATTATAATATTAAATTAATTTAATCTTAAATTGTTAGATTTAATATTTGAAAACATATTAAAATTAGTGTTAATTACAATTTTTTAAAATTTATTCATTTTATAATACATAATAAAATAATAATTTATTGTCGACCCCGAGTCGACCTCCCGTTATCACCCATCCGACCTCTAACTCTTGACCCTCTCGCCATTCCGAGTTGATAGACCGAACCGAATTTTAAAACATAACTATTTCCGATTCAAATTTAAAAATTTAATAAAATGGATTTTACTAATTCGTTGGTTTTGATAAGTTCCCAACTATTTTTTACTCACCTGATATTTAAGATTCCGATTTTAAAAACATTGATCAACACAAAATCATAAACCTCCAAATTTTATGTCGCTTTATTCACAAGTATTATCACAAATTGTCATCGTTATTAGAAGATGTTGAATTATTTATTTATTTATTTTTTATTTTGTTTTATGTTTTTTTTTTCAAATTGACGGGTTTGATAAACTAGGCAATATTTATGAATAACAGAAGCAATAAGGATTACAATGTAAATTTCTACTTATTTTATTTTTAAATTAGTATCTATCGACGCTACGACGACAAAAGATTTTATCCAGCTACTCGGTGGTTTGTTCAATAGTTGCTTTGAGCCCATTTCAATTTGCTAGTTATCTCTCAATCTTAATTAAGAAAATAAAGAAAGAAAGGGTAATTGCGTGAGATGATATGGCGGATCAACTGTTTCACGCAGTCCTTTCACCGAACAATGGTTTTCAAGGCCTGTTTGTTACACAACAAATAAAATCTCCAACTCCAAGACCAAAACCTCTTGGCGTCTCTTCTCCAAAGCGAAGGTTGTGTAATATTTCATGCTCTAATAACGATTATTCTTCGGTGGACTCGAAGATTGTTTCGGCCATTGGTATTACTCTGTTCTATATATTTTCAAATTCACTGTTTAGCCTGTCGAGTCGACTTCGCGTTTTTTGATTTATTTTTCTATTGTAATTAAGGGCGTGACTATGTTGCATCATTTGTAGTATCATTTTTCTGTTATTTGCACAATGTGTACTATCCATTATTTGTTAATTCTAACGATAATATTGTTACTGATGACTATGAGGTTGGTACTGTAGTAGGATTGGATAATAATTATTTGCCAATGATTAATTGACAGAGCTTTCAGACGGTAGCGTTTTGTTCCGGTTTGAAAATTGGAGCGAAACTGAAACTAGTGTAAAATTAAAAGAATCTGCGGAAGATGTAGCAAAAGTATCAGATGTAACTCATAAACAAGAAATTCTTGATAAGGAATCAAGTCATGTTTCAGAAAAGCAAGTCAAATTTCATTCTAAAAGACGACAAAACGACCAACTAGTGAAAGATATTGCTGTGCATACACAAGGCACCCGAAGTGACTTGAAAAATAGTCTGAATAATAGTGAAGGATTGTCGGAAGACACTGTTCTTGGTTCACAAACAAATGTATATCCTGAGAAAGCTTCTAATGAGAAGGTCAATGGTGAAATCTTAAGTCCAGCTATTGTGTCTGGGCTTGATGATGTTAAACAAGATAACACTGCATTCGAGGATAATACTGAAAGAAATGGTGAGACCAGAGTTAATACGTCTTCTGTTGATTTGAAGTCTGATTTGGTTTCTGATATACAAAAGGTTTGTGCTTCTTTGGTAGTTTTACAAGATAAAGGTGTGGGGGAAACTACAGTCCAATTTGCTACTTCCGGGTCTGCATTTGAAATTGAACCATTCAATACTTGTGCATCTTGGGAAAGTAGCAAGGAGAGCCAGAGCATAGAAGTTCCAGCCGAGGAGCATAATGTGGATATAGTGCCAAACCACGGGATGGGTGAAGATGGTGTTGAAGGCAGTGCGATTGAAGTAATGCCTAATTTGATTGCTTTGGAAGATGATCCGATTCTTGATGACAAAACAACCCATAATACAGTGGATGAATTTATTGTCACAAATAGAACTGGGAGCTCAAAATTGGTTAGTCTTGGTCTGCTTATATTTTAAATAATAAAATATTTGTTCCATTTTTCTTTTGTGCTCGACTGTGATATCTTACTAAATCTTTGCATTTATTATCCTAGTAAAGTTAGAAGACTGGTGCTGCTTTAACTCTCCTCTTAACACTTGATGCCAACCTTCATTTGATACGTGTCCTATTTGTTGTTCAACTTGATTTCTTTATATTCCGTTTAGCATATTTTCCAGATTTGATGTGACCCACATCTTTTTCTTATTTGCTTTAAGAATCTTTTTAGTTTCTTACTTGTTGAAGCTAGAGATATAGCATATGGTGGTGGGTTTGAGGCACCTGAAGAAGATAACCAGCAATGTTCACATACTCCAAGGATGTTTAGATACTGATGAGTTTCATTTTTTGAGTTTCTTATTACTTTCTGTGTACATATATGATGGTAGAAACTAAAAAGAATCTTAAAAGGACAGATATGATGGTAATGTATATATTTTTTCCACGACATCATGTTTAAAGGTATGGTAAAACAATCTTGTTGGCAATGGGTCTTGGTATTGGATATCTCATAGAAATGATGTTATGCAGGCAGATGTGGTTAGTATCACTGCAGTCTTCATTAAGTGGAGGAGGATATTTTGCAGTATAGAAATTTTTTTAAGAATTTACATATGTATGGAATTGTAGAGCTATTTTTTTGATTGTTATTTCAAAAAGGAAATCTTGTGACAGTAGTAGTCGTTCTAGAAAAGTGTTAAAGAGTTATTATCAATAAGGAGAGCGAGATGAATAGATTTTGTAAGATGTTTTACTTTTACATTGCATTATAATGCTTTCAGGTTTAATTGTTGATTTTGATCATTTTTTATTTTCTTTTGCAAAAGAAGGCTGAAGCACATCATTTAAATGTTTTGTAGCTGTTCTTTCAAACTTCCATTTTGAGTTTTTGGCTGCTAATACTATGTTTTATTTGTTCACACTCTCTCTCTTTTTTATGAAGACTTTCTTAGTTGTAACATCAATGCCTACCTCGTTCTAAATATTTTCTTATTTTGCATTTGGGCCTTCTACTCCTTTTTAATATTAAATGACACAAAAGTTATCTTGTGTTTATGTGGTTTTTAGTTAGATGGCTTTGTGTCTTCCTCAATTAAGAAAGAAGAAATAATCAATCCTGATGTGCAGAGCAGTAAAACTGCTGAACTGCTAGTTTCTTATACAGAAGAATCCCAATTAATTGGAACTGCATTGAAGAGGTGTGCTACTAATTTCCTCTTTTTTGCTCTTTATCTTCCAAACTATTTTGAGTTTTAGTAATTATAAATTTTCTTGCAGGCCTCTGATTGAAGTGACTATCTTTTCCAATTGTTTCGTCAGTTTGATAGATACGATGAAATTTAATTGCTGTGTGAGGCAGTCCTAGGTGAGGCGGTTGAGGTGACAGCCTCAATCCGAACACGAAAAAAATTAAAACATCAAAATAAATCATCCACAACATATCTATATCAACTAATACATAAAAGCATAAATCAAAATTAAACAAAATGAAACATAACAAAATAGGTTCATGAAATAAAATGACCGTTAAGCTCTAAATAGGCTATCATTTGTGTCTAATAGCATGAAATGTGGGTCTGGTGTGTCTTTTTCCAAAGAATCGTCATTATATATAATTCCTATTATTAATAAATTAATTAATAACAAATTATAAATAATAAATAAATATAATTGTAAATGTTGATTATTTTTAAAGATAATAATTAATTTTCCATTTTCGACCAAGCATCAGAGTCGAGCTACCCTTTTAACAAGGTTAACAACACTGCTGATTAGGATTTTAAAATTGAAAATTTTGTTTTATGTAGACTTTTAGTTTATTAAAATGCTCAAGTCAAGACTATTTGTCCTAATTTTTAGCTCCCTTAGATAATTTTTTATTTTTTAAATTATAATAAATTTAGGACTTTCGGGTCTAGGAGTTTGCCTAAAACCGCCTCAGTCTGCCTCGACTCAAGGCGTCATTAGGGCTTCTGCCTCAGGCCTTTAAGGCGGGTCTGTTGAAAACTCGGCCTGATCGTGGCCGCGTGGCGGCGCCTTTGATGAAGTTTTCAAACTATGCCATTGATTGTAACTGATATAAGAGTAATGGCCGAACGCTTCATGTGCCTCTCGTCTTGAGGTGCGCCTCACTCAATTTTCTAAAAAATGTTAGGCGGTATGAGTATGGTGGGGGAGCACCTAGTGTCTAGCCCTTCTAGGCTATAGGTTTCTTGACGCTATGCAGTTTTATTTTTTATTCAAAAAATTGGAAAAAAATTAAATTTGCGGAAAAAACGTATAGAGCCACCTAGGCGGCCGCCTAGACTCACTTGACCCGGTTAGAACCGCCTAATTTATTACCCAACACCTTCTAGCAACCGTTTTCATGCATAATCGAAACGGTAAGGCACCTTCTAGTGCCTAGGGTCCCTTTTATAGAACAGAGGCCCCACGTCGCCTCTAACAACACTGATGGTGAATGAATTGGCATCATTAAATGCCACTTTTACTTTCAATATTCTCCATCGGTTTGCATGATTAATGACCCAAAATTCATGTAAAAAATTTAAGTTGAAATAATTCCACACACTCATCCGAGAAGGGTGGGCCCATCCACCACTCTCGGCCACTAATCTTAAAAATGTAGCCGATGGATTTCAAATGACCACTTACGGGCATGCATTTGATCCTTAAGACCAGTGAAATGATATACCTTGCTAAACTTAATTGAAATTATATATCAACCTACTCATGTTTGTTTTTGCATATTCAAACAGGAATGAAACATCAACAAGATTGTTCTTATCTTCTGGTGCTATGTCATTGGCACATCCTTTTAAGGTAAAGCACTTCATTGGCACATCCTTTTAAGGTAAAACTACATCATCAAAGCAATTTCCCTTTTCTATTCATTGTTTTAATCTGCAATTATTATTTTTTATTTTATTTTATTTTATTTTTTTTAAAAAAAAAAAGATATTTCAATACTTCATAAATGCTAACTAAACCTCAACATAAATTTGATTTTATCGAGATTTGAACCCCAACCTTTTGTACTACCCTATGGGATCTAACCAGTTAAACCAATTGGTAGCCACAAATTCAATAATTAACTATTTTCACACAATTTATGGATAGGCTACTTTGTGGATTCTGACTTTAAATGGTAGGTGCTAGATTCAAATTGATCTGTGTCACTAAATTACTGCTTGGGCTTCGGCTTTGATCAGGGTAAATAATTCAATAATTAATAATTTCCAGGCATTGACAGGTAGAAGAGATGCTTATTTTGTTGCTAGCAAGAACTGGCTTGGTATTGCTGATGGGATTGATCAGTGGTCATTTGGAGGTATGTCTTTCAATAACTCAATATGTTCAAATTGGGTATGATGAAAACACATTTTAGTTGGATATGATGAAAACACATTTTAGACATAGTCCTAGCGAACAACTGGTAGTCTAACGTACATTTGTACGTGTTATTATTCTCTTATTCTCCTTAAAAGATCCAATTGCTTTTTATAGTTTACTAAAGTTCTTTTCTTATTTTAATTTATGTTTATTATACTTGAAATCAAATGAAGAAAAGAAACAAGAGGGACTAGAAGAAGAGAGAAAGAGCGATCAAATGTATATAACCACGTAATGTGTTAGGAAACTCAGGGTTTTTGTTTTTAGGTCATTTCACCGAATATGATTTAGTTGTTTTAAATGTGTTTCTTTTTCCAGCTTGGTACTTAAAGCTTAATAAGTATGTTTGAACGTTATCTTTTACCTTATTAGAATCTTATATTTCCTTAATATATTTATAGGACAAACATGTAAAATCAAGGTTTTAAGAGATTAATTACACATTATTCAATTTGTGCATTTAGATCTGTTTAGATTTTAGATACAAAAGCAAACACTACCTTGGTCTTGGCTCAAAAGTTAATTATTTATAACAATTAATTAGCCTATAATTTTGGGTCAACTATTGATGCTATAAAATAAATGCAATAGGTACAAGTCAACAAACAATATATCATCCCCAATCTAACTCCTGGTATGATAGTTGGTAGTATTGGGAACCAATCAAGAGAGATGTAAAGTATATAAATAAGTTGTCTTCGTGAAGGATCTAGTCAACTTTACAGGTGAGACAATAAACAAATGGTAGTTCATATTCCTCAGTTAAAAATGGTTAAGTACAATGTGACAATCCATCTCAACATAGTACTCTAATTGACACATGATCTTAACATTACTCCTGTCATCACAATACATAGGAATAAGAGATGAAAGACGGCCTTAAATCTACAAGCGGTGAAACTACCTCAATATAAGTAGTCCATACACCTTGATATTTAGCATGGTGGATGCGTTATGTCTTTTGGCATTGGGATATATAAGCTTTACCCACATGGCGTTTCTACATACTTGGATCATCCAACAATTTGAGTACACTCTTAAATTCCCCCAGAATGGCAGACTGATAAGCCCTTGAAGAATGTTTATGCAAGAAGAGTAAAGGCTGTGAAAAAGAAAGTGCAAGCTGCTGAGGATACTGATGTCAATGCAAATGCTGGGCCGAATATTCAGTCATTGGATTCACTTGCTGCAAAGCCGAAAGAATGGACTGGACTAGTGGGGGCTGATGTTGGAGAGCCCAGTAATGATTGAAGAATGGAGTGATTCCATAATGCCACATGTCACTTGTTTGTTCTGTCAATTGTTAGGAATCAAGGCATTCTGTTATGCCATTTTCTTATTTGTTATTTTTGTCTTTTCTGAATTTGGGTTGTTAAAAGGGGGAGGCAATAATGGAATGGGGATACAGTTAACTTGTTTGGGAAATTAGGGAGGTCCTAGATTGAGTAGCCAGAAGGGGAGGTTGCTAGCCCTATAAGCTAGTGTATTTTCTCTAATTTGTATTGCCTGGATATTTTTTGGAATACAATATCATTCATTTAATTCATTCCATCTTTTCCAAATCTCATTCAAAAACTATTTGATTGACCATTTATTGTGTATTGTTGTTTGAGTTCTTAACAAAGGTATCAGAGCATTAAAATCTTGGCATGGTCAAATCAAGAATGGAAGCAAGAACAGAGGAGTTAGAAAAGAGTGTGGGAAGTTTGAAAGGGGAAATGGAAGAAATGAGAGCCGTTATATTGGAAATAAAGGAGACGTTGAAGAGAGAGAGAGCTGCTGATAAAGGGAAGGGCAGAGCTGAAGGGGAAGCTTCTTCTTCTCTTGGAGGACCTGCTGAAAAGGCTACTGAAGAGACCAGCGAAAGGGTCACAACCTCATTGTTTGACTTTGGAAAGAGGCGATTGGAGTTACCTATATTTTCAGGTGAAGATCCACAAGGATGGTTGTTTCGGGCCGAACGTTATTTTTCCATGAATCAGATCAATGATGAAGAGAAGGTAGCATCAACAGAAGGAAAAGCCCTGAGTTGGTACCAATGGATAGAAGTTCGAGCACCTGTGATAACATGGGTTACCATTAAAACAACATTATTGAGGAGATTTATGGGTTCCCATGAGGGTAATGCTCATGAGAATTTGGTGGCTCTACATCAAGAAGAACTGTCGCTAATTACAGAGAAGCCTTTGAACAAGTTTCTTCTTCACTGGTGATGTAAGGGAAGAGATGTTAATGGGAGCATTCTTGAATGGGCTTACTGAAAAAATAAAGGCCGAGGTTAAGCTCAGCAATCCCAATAATTTACTTAGCCTCATGGAGTTAGCCCAAGGGATAGAGGAAAAAAATTGGGCTGTGGAAAAGGCCCGTCGAATTAAAGAAGGGCAGAAATTTAACAACAGTGGGCCAGGAAATGTAAAAAAAGGAATTGGGTTTGGCTACTCAAGTTTGAGTCAAGGATTGGGAAACTCTTATTTTGGTAAGGGGTCGACCTTTTCACTAGTGAACAAAGGTGAAAATGGAGTTGGGTTCATGGGGCAATGGAGTCGATTACCTGAGGCACCACGTACAGTGGCCAGGAAGACAACTGACGACCGTCGTGCGACAACAACGGCTGGAATCCGGTCTGCCAATTCTCAAAACCCTAATCCACCATGGGGTTCCAGGCGACCTAATTACAGAAGGATCCCTGAATCTGAAGCTCAACGTGGACGTGCAAAGGGGTTATGCTTTCATTGTGATGACAAATGGCATGTGGGGCATTAATGTAAGAACAAATCTTTCCATGGACTTATTATTTCTGATGATAATATAATTGAAGAGATGGAGGAAGGAGATCCACAAGAGCTAAAAAACAGTGAAACCCAACCGGAAGTTGTTGGAGAAACAAGTTCTGCAAGTAATCCCATGGAATTATCTATGAATTCAATTTTGGGTTTTTCTGCCAATAA
This sequence comes from Zanthoxylum bungeanum, assembly GCA_019454045.1. Classification (NCBI taxonomy): domain Eukaryota; kingdom Viridiplantae; phylum Streptophyta; class Magnoliopsida; order Sapindales; family Rutaceae; genus Zanthoxylum; species Zanthoxylum bungeanum. The sequence continues at coordinate 35,203 of SKCR01027689.1, read as the reverse complement.
TCAAACCTTGAAAATTCTTGGGCTGCTTAGTGGGCATGATGTAGTAATTTTAGTGGACAGTGGGGCCTCTCATAACTTTATATCATCTAAGATTGTGGAGAACTTAGGGATTCCGGTTGATAGCAGCAGGAAATTTATAGTGCAGGTGGGCAATGGGGTTTATGTGAAAGGAGGAGTATGCCATGGGATGGAAGTACTGGTACAAGGGGCTCAAATATGCGCAACATTTCATGTTTTTTGAATTAAGAGGTGTGGATTTGGTGCTAGGTATCTCATGGTTACAAACATTGGGGGACATTTCTTCGAATTTTCAAACACTGACAATGGAGTTTGTAATCGATGGACATCAAGTTAGTTGGCAAGGGAACCCTACTCTATCTAAGGCTGTAATTTCTCTCAAGGCCATGATGAAGTTGATTCGAAATGAAGACCAAGGGTTATTAGTTAATTTTGGAGCTTGTCAATTAATTGAAGTAAAGGAAGCTGCAGAGCAGGTACAACTTGAGGTGGGAGAGTTATGCAATGTTGGATGTGACAGCGGGGATTCGCATGAGAATTACAAGGAGTTGCAGAGGGTATTCTCTGAGTTCGCCACTGTATTTGTTTCCAAGATAGGCTTACCTAAAGCTAGGAAGCACGATCATGCCATTCAGTTGAAAGAGGGTGCTATGCCCCCCAACATCAGGCCTTATCGTTACCCTCACTATCAGAAAACAAAGATTGAGAAGTTGGTGGGTGGGATGATGGAAGCTGGAATTATCAAGCCTAGTAACAGCCCTTATTCTAGTCATGTTTTGCTGGTAAAGAAAAAGGATGGAGGGTGGAGACTATGTGTTGATTATAGAGCTTTAAATAAGTTAACAATCCCAAATAAATTCCCTATTCCGATAATTGATGAGTTGTTGGATGAGTTACATGGAGCGAAATGGTTTTCAAAACTAGATCTTAAATCAGGTTATCATCAGATTCGGGTGAGGGAAGAAGACAAAAAAGACATCCTTTCGCACCCATCAAGGTCACTATGAGTTTTTGATTATGCCTTTTGGCTTAACTAATGCTCCATCTACCTTCCAAGCGTTGATGAATGAGATCTTTAAACCACACCTTCGCCGATTTATTCTGGTGTTTTTTGATGACATACTAGTTTACAGCAGGAGCTTCTTTTATCATATGGGGCATCTCAGAGTGGTTTTCGAGATCTTAATGCAACATGAATTGGTGGTGAACCGGAAGAAGTGCAGTTTTGCACAAGGGAGTCTCGAGTACTTAGGCCATATTATTTCAGGTCAAGGAGTGGCCACGGATCCAGCAAAGTTGCAAAGTATGACAAATTGGCCAGTGCCCACCAGTTTAAAGTCATTACGTGGCTTTCTGGGTCTAACTGGATATTATCACCGATTTGTTAAAAACTATGGAAGTTTGGCTGCACCCCTCACTTCACTGTTGAAGAAGAATGCCTTTAAATAGAGTAGTCAAGCACACACAGCCTTTGAAGCATTGAAGAGAGCCATGATCAACGCTCCTGTCTTGGATTTATCAGATTTTTCAAAAACTTTCGTGGTGGAAACTGATGGGTCCGGATTTGGGCTAGGAGCAGTTTTGATGCAAGATAAGCATCCTATAGCCTATTACTACCAAATGTTATCCCCAAGGGCTCAAGCAAAGTCAGTATATGAGAGGGAACTCATGGCAATTGTCTTTGCTACACAAAAGTGGTTTCATTATTTGTTGGGAATGAAGTTTATAGTACAAACGGACCAAAGCAGTCTCAAATTTCTCTTTGAACAGAGATTGGTACATGAGGGTCAGCAGAAATGGATCACAAAACTATTGGGGTTCGAGTTTGAAATACAATATCGGCCAGGACTAGAGAATAAGGCTGCTGATGCCTTGTCAAGAAGAGAGGAAACTTATGCCATCAATTTTCTATGGTGTGGGATGACTGATCAGTGTGCTCTTAATAATTTATCCATGGTCACTTGCCCTACCCTAATTGAAATGCAAGATGAAGTGTTGAAGGATGCTAAACTGAAATTGATTGTTCAAGCATTGCTGTTGGACCCAACCAGTAAGTATCCGTATACATTGCATTGGGGCTGTTTGTTTCATCAAGGCAGGTTAGTAATCCCAAAAAACTCTCCTTGTATACCACTCTTCCTTGCTGAATTTCACTCAACACCCCAAAGGGGGGCCATTCGGGTTACTTTTGAACCTTGAAGAGGATTTCTAATGTACTATACTGGTCAAGCATGCGCAAGGATGTTAAGACATTTGTTGCTAATTGTGAGGTTTGTCTACGCCATAAATATTCAACATTGAGTCCCCAAGGGCTCTTACAGCCACTTCCTATCCCAAACTCTTCTTGGGAGGATTTGACTATGGATTTCATTGGAGGACTTCCAAGGGTACAGGGGGTAGATACAATTTTAGTGGTGGTGGATCGGTTGACTAAGTATAGCCACTTCTCGTTATTAGGCCATCCTTATACAGCTAAGGAGGTGGCAACCGTATTCATTGCTGAAGTGGTGTAACTACCTGGTTTTCCTAAGTCTATTGTGTCGGATCGAGACCGTGTATTTGTTAGTCAGTTTTGGTCTGAACTTTTTAAGTTAGCAGGTACTACCCTGAAAATGAGTACTGCATACCACCCACAGACGGATGGTCAATCTGAAGTGGTAAATCATTGTTTGGAAGAGTACTTGAGATGCTTTGTTAGTGGTCAACCCAAACAGTGGCCCAAATGGGTATCTTGGGCGGAGTATTGGTATACTACCGCATTTCAAAGTTTAGTAGGCACGACTCCCTTCCAAGCTTTGTATGGAAAAGCCCCACCAACACTACTAAAGTTTTCTAGTGATTTATCCTTGGTGGAAGATATAAATGTGCTGATTAGAGATCGAAATGCAGTATTTGCTCAACTTAAGGAGAATTTAGCGGCAGCCCAATGTCGAATGAAACAAGCAGCCGATAGCAAAAGAAGAGATGTGTTTTTTCTGCCAGGAGAAAGGGTCTTTTTGAAGCTTCAGCCCTATAAGTTTAAGTCTTTAGTACAGAGGCAATTCCAAAAATTGAGTCCCAGATTTAATGGGCCTTTTGTGGTATCTGACAGGATTGGCAAAGTGGCATATAGGCTGGATTTACCCTCTTCAAATTCCATACACCCTTGTGTTTCATGTCTCCCAATTAAAGAAGGCTCCCTCTGGCGTTCCAAGCCAGCCATTACCACCTAACCTCAATGAGTAGTTAGAATTGATAGCTGTACCTGAAGCTATTAGAGATTACAGGAAGTTGTTGAATGGCCAGAATGAGGTATTGGTCAAGTGGAAGAATTTGCCGGAGTGTGACAATTCGTGGGAATTAGCAATGGATATGGAGGAGCAATTTCCAAACTTTAACCTTGAGGACAAGGTTAAGGATTTAGTGGGGGTATTGATAAGCCCTTGAAGAATTTTTATGCAAGAAGAGTAAAGGCTTTGAAAAAGAAAGTGCAAGCTGCTGAGGACACTGATGTCAATGCAAATGCTGGGCCGAATATTCAGTCATTGGATTCACTTGTTGCAAAGCCAAAAGAATGGATTGGACCAATGGGGGCTGATGTTGGAGAGCCCATTAATGATTGAAGAATGGAGTGATTCCATAATGCCACGTGTCACTTGTTTGTTCTGTCAATTGTTAGGAATCAAGGCATTCTGTTATGCCATTTTCTTATTTGTTATTTTTGTCTTTTTTGAATTTGGGTTGTTAAAAGGGGGAGGCAATGATGGAATGGGGATACGGTTAATTTGTTGGGAAATTAGGGAGGTCCTAGCCTGAGTAGCCAGAGGGGAGGTTGCTAGCCCTATAAGCTAGTGTATTTTCTCTAATTTGTATTGCCTGGATATTTTTTGGAATACAATATCATTCATTTAATTCATTCCATCTTTTCCAAATCTCATTCAAAAACTATTTGATTGACCATTTATTGTGTATTGCTGTTTGAGTTCTTAACAAAGACCTCATTTTTTCATTCTGTCTTTGGTGATTTTTCCAATCCATGAACAGATATTTTGGCGTCTAAAAATTACTTTACTAAGTGGTCTCATATAAAAAAGGTATTTTTGACATCCATTAGCACAAGAGAAAATGGCTATGGTAGCAAAAGATTGAAAAACAATTACAAAACTTTGCCTTATTGGCAAATGTTTCGTGGTGTTCTGTAACTGTTTAGTACATTCTTGCTGAATTAGATCTTTTCTAACCAAGTTTTATACCTTTCATCTAGTCATTTAATTTCGTGTTTCACTGTTTCTACCTACATTCCTCTGCTTTTGACCTCAATTACATTGAATTCCAAGTATTTTGTCTTTCCAGAAGCTAACTTGATGTGTATACCCTCTTAACAATTGGAAATAGACAGGCTTGGGTATTAGTGGAATGAATGGTCACATCTTGGCAATCAACTATTGTGTGATCATTGCTTCTATAATTATTCCTAATTGGAAGTAGACATATAGAGGCTTAGCAATAATAAGATTTGCAAGATAGGATGCTAAAATTAGTAAATTTAGAAGATTTCCACGGTGAACTAGCCTAACATCATCCTGTTACTAGTTAGACCATTTAAATTTATTTTGGGTCCTTATAATGTAGGACAAATTATTAAAAGTATAGAGAAGGAGAGAAACAATTATCCATTATTCACTAATCCATCCAAATTGGACAAAACATATAACTTAAAAGCCTAATTACGGTGGCTAAAATATAATTCAACATGGTAAACTGGAACTCCACTTTTAATAGGATTATAAATCTGTTTTTAAGTTTTAATAAGTAACATAAATTCTACTAAAACAAGAAAACTAAACTAGGAATCCTCTTTTTTATTCAAGCAGTAACAAAATTGGACTCCAACATTAATACTATTAATTTTTTAAAGATAAAATAAAGCCCTAATAAAGCAATAAACATTTGCTTATGGCGAGTTTAGCTGGGAAAACCTAAACAGGCGAATGCTGCCTAAACTTTATGCAAAAAGGATGGTCTAGCGCATGAGGCTACCCACACTATGGTTTTTGGAGAGGATTCAATGTGTACGTAGTGTTACCCTTGTTTTGTTTTTTGGCAGTCTGTTTTCGCGACTCGGATATGCTAGGATTTTGTTGTTAGAAAGTTTATGGCATCACAGAGAGTTTTATTGGTACCGTATCTTTTGCAAGAAGATTTTGGATTGTAGTGAAGAATAATTCTCCAATTAAAGTAATGGGACTCAGGTCTATGAGAAAATTTTCACAACTGAACAATTTTGGAAACATCTTTTGATTGCTAAAATACTTGAAAATACATGAGAAGTTAATACTATCTTGCATCTTTGTTATCGATTTGTAACAATAAATTCGTCATTGCGGGGAGTTTATATGGTAGAGAACCAATAAAGAGAAGAAACGGGAAAGATTCATACTCTTTATTTGATAATAACTATTTGAAGTCTGCTTAAGGCTGTAAATAAAGCTTGTAAACCATAATTCTAACTGAAAAGAAAAAAACACTTTATATACATATAAAAATGTGTACACTGACACAATGAAGGAAAACCCTAACCGGAATAAACAAGAAGCCACAACTCGAATGAGAAAAAATAAACCTAACCCAACTAAAATATGGGGAAAAAACACCAAGTTGATGCAATTTTGAATGATGAATTGATTATGTGCTGCCTAATCCTTCAGGAATTAGAGCTGGATTATATGCCCAAGAGCTCATGCAAAACTGCCAAAAGATTGTGTTGGAGAGCAATAATTATTCAGTAATTGATCCGGTCGAGATTCTTAATAGAAGTGCTGTGGAAACAAAATTACCGGGATCTTCTACTGTTTTGGTTGCGTACTTTGATGGTCAGGTATGATTTTAGAAAAGCTTTAGATGCTTTTGTTCTGTCCCACTTTTTTAAAGTTAGTATTACACTATTACTCGTATTATTTTGCTTCTTTCCGTGTTTGAAGTAATGAATTTGCAAATGTTTCAAACACGATGTGTTTCAAAAGATCTAACAAATAGAAATTAGATCGGCTAATTTTGCCGTACATATCCACTAAGGTGGCTGTTTGCTTCTTTAAAACAATTTTCCTTTTCAAACTGTTTCCAACCTTTTTTTAAATATATTTTGTACTAGGATAAATGGTTAATTATATTTTGCCATACAATGGACATGTGGCCAAGTGAAGTAAATGAAAGAACGGGGCTGGGTGATGGACAAAGGTTGCTACAGTATTTAAGATTGTCGGACCTCTGCTTCGTCATGAGATGAAAAAATTTCACTTTCTGATTAGCTTTTAGAGAATCATGAGGAAAATTTTAGTATTATCATTTACTTGAAATCCTTAGGAAGGTCAAATCTTAGTAGACATGCTGTGACTTGACTAGTAACTAAATTTCAAGAATTAAAAACAGCATAATTTGTTACAAGTTACTGAATACTGAAGCTTTTGTAACATTGAGGTGAGAAATATTATGTCCGTGTAAAATTGAATATGGGAAGGAACTGGTAAATGATATAATCAACCTTATTTCCAGTATCTTCTTTCCCCTTCCCCCAGTATTTAATGCTTGACACTTTTGTTTAAGGCTAGACTATTGATGAAACACTTGCCTGAGGCTTTACTGCACCTCTGTTTTCACAGGCTCTCCATGTGGCTAATATTGGAGACTCGGGATTTATCATTATAAGAAATGGAACTGTTATTAAGAGGTCTTCCCCAATGGTTCATGAATTTCACTTTCCCATACAGATTGAGAGTGGTGATGCTCCCTCAGAACTCGTCGAGGTATGATGTGTTATGTATCTTTTGAGTCAAATTTTCAGAATTTCTGATATTTTATAAATTTTTTGGTCCCTGAATTGATAAGAGCAATATCAAGTCATTATACTATATTTAATTAACTTCTTGGATTGTGTTTGTGCCTCATGTTGTACAAGTTCAAGGGTTCAAATAGTGTATGCATTCATTTGTGTATGACAGATTGTGAGAGAGAGTTGCGTAATTAGTAAAAAAAAATCTTTTGTTTCAGGAATACGAAGTTGAATTGGATGAGGGTGATGCAATCATTACAGCTAGTGATGGGCTTTTTGACAATCTATATGAACAAGAAATAGCTTTAATTATCTCAAAGTCACTGCAGGATGGTTTTAAACCTCAGGTACTCTCCCTCGGCTGAATTATTTTACTCGTGACAAAGTTTCAATGGTCTGACGAAGATAGTTGATGTAGGACACAGAGGATAATGGAAATAGAGAGAATAGAAATTAGGGGAAAAGATTAGAAAATAGAGATTCAAGATATGAGAGAGAAAATAGAGAACGAGAGAGAGAATGACAAAAAACAAAATAGAAAGAAATCTCGAGTGGAAACAAGAGGTTTGAGATTCGAGCCTCGCTTGCATGGATGGGGAGGGAATTGAGTTGTCATTAGGCTATAACTAAAAATAAAAAGACTAGAAGAAGGTAACGAGCGGGGAGATAAAATCAAAACAATGTTCTTTTATTCATTCATGAGCTGCCAAAAGAATTCATAATGGGCTAAAAGATAAACCTAATCTATTTATTGAGAACTATTGAATTTTTTCTTCTGGTTTAAATTTTTTAATGTATTTTATAAAAAGCTAAATCCCCTACACAGTCATGTGATTGAATTTTGTAGAAATAGAAGAAATCCTCTTTTTATTTAGTTGATTCAAACTATATAGGAATAGGCTTAATATAGCCTTTAGCCTTCACTAAAAAAGGCAAATAGATCTACCAATAATTATATAATCAATTCCCATAAATTACAATCAAATCACTACCATATCTCTAGCAATCCTATAGATATTTTCCTATTTCTAACACTCCCCCTCAAGCTGGAGCATATAAATCATATGCACCAAGCTTGTTACAAATAAAATCAATATGAGGACCGTGAAGAGGCTTGGTAAGGATGTCCGCTAATTGGCATTCAGAGTTGATAAAGTTAGTTACCATGCATCCAGATAAGATTTTCTCCCTGATAAAGTGACAATCTATCTTTATGTGTTTTGTCATTTCATGAAACACATGATTAGATGCGATATGCAGGGCTGCCTGGTTATCACAACTTAGCTTCATTTGTGTCTCACCTCCAAACTTTAATTCTTGTTACAACTTCTTTAACCATACTAATTCACATGTTGCTAATGCCATAGCTCGATACTCTGCTTCTGCACTAGATCTGGCGACGAAATCTTGTTTCTTACTTTTCCAGGATACTAGGTTGCCTCCAATTAAAACACAATATCCTGCAGTAGAGCGTATGTCGAATAGAGAGCCTGCATAATCTGTGTCAGAATATCCAACTACCTTAGTATGTCCTTTATCTTCATACAACAATCCTTGTCCTGGTGCCTTCTTGATGTATTTAAAAATGCGTATGACAACATCCCAATGACGCACACGGAGTTTGCAGGAACTGTGTAAACACATTGACTGCGAAAGAGATATCTGGTCGAATAATTGTAAGTAGTTCAGCTTCCTGACTAACCTTATGTATCGTCCAGGATCATCTAGCAGCTCTCTGACTAGTATCCTGTATTCCTTAGGATTCTCCAATGGCTCCCCCTCTTTTAGTAGAGGTTTAACATTCAGATACATGGGCGTGTCAATAGGTTTGCAATCTAACATGTCAGTTTCCTGAAGAATGTCTAGAGCATATTTTCTCTGGGAAATGACTATGCCAGTATAAGACTGAGCTACTTCTATGCCAATGAGTAATTGTAAGTAGTTCAGCTTCCCGACTAACCTTATGTATCGTCCAGGATCATCTAGCGGCTCTCCGACTAGTTTCCTGTATTCCTCAAGATTCTCCAATGACTCCCTTTCTTTTGTTAGAAGTTTAACATTCAGATCCATGGGCATGTAAATAGGTCTGCAATCTAACATGCCAGTTTCCTGAAGAATGTCCAGAGCATATTTTCTTTGGAAAATGACTGTGCCAGTATGAGACTGAGCTACTTATATGCCAAGGAAGTACTTGAATAGTCCCAAATCCTTAACCTAAAAATGATTAAATAAGTGTTTTTTCAGCTATCGAATGCCCTATTGATCACTTTTAGTAATGACTATATCATCTACATATATGACCAAGTAAATGCATTTGCTATTGGAATGATGATAGAAAACAAAATGATCAGCTTCACTACGAGTCCTGCCAAATTCTTTAATAACAATGTGAATCTCCCAAACCAAGCACAATGAGATTGTTTTAGACCGTACAGAGAGCTACGAAGCCAACAGACCAAACCATACTCCCTATGAGCAACAAAACCAGGTGGTTGGTCCATATAGATTTCCTCTTGGAGGTCTCCATAGAAAGGCATTCTTGATGTCATGGTTGTTAGAGGCGCAGTGAGGCGCGCCTCGATGCGAGGGACGCCTGAGGCGACGGCCGATGCGCATCAACAGAGGTGAGGCGTCGTGATACGACATAAGCGCAGTAAGGCGAGAAGCGCTGTGATGCGTGCGCATCACGGAGAGAAAATTTGTATTTAAAGAAATTTTGAAACCCTAATTTGTCTCTGCTACATGCGTACCTCTGTGAGAACCCTAAATTGCCTCTTCTGCTACTTGCCCTCTTCTCCACCGTCGACGACTCCACCGCCGACGACTCCACCACCGACTGACTCCACCACCGTCGACGACTCCAAGGTATGTATCTTCGATAGCTTCTATTCTTCTTTCTTCATCTTTTTTCTATAACTTATTCTATTTTCTTCTATTCTTCTTTCTTCATCTTTCTTCTATTCATCTTTCTTGATCTTTCTTACCATCATCGCATTTGGTTGCTGTTATCTCTTCTCTGTTTTTTTTTTTTTTTGCCGAAATTGGAATTGTGCATCAGTGATTACTATTTCTGTCTGTTTTGTTGCCGAAATTGAAATTTTCTTCTATTCTTCCGTTTTCTTGCCGGAATTTTTGTTGTGTTCTTGATTTGGTTGCTTTTGCTGAGGATATCCGACATTGTTGCTTATGATTGATTTGTTTATTCTTTATTGTAAACATGTAAACATGTAATTGTGTAATGCTTGGAAATATGAGTTGAATATTGCATATTTTGTTAAGAATATGATGATGATGTTTCTTTTGACTAGATACTTTATAATTATCCTTTTTTTTTTTTTTTTGAATTTGAAGTTTTTAATTATGCATATTGTCAAGTATTATGAATTTGACGAGTATATTTAATATAATAGTAGACTATATATGAAAAAATTACTATATATTTATTATTTTTTTATATTTACAAGTAAATGATACATATATTACAAATTTAAAATTATTATTAATTGATGTGCAGCTGATAAGGCGGCCAATGACACATAATGACCATTGAGAGAAACAAACGGACAGAAGCAATTTTGGCCACAGGAGAAAAAATGTCCCCATAGTCCAGACCAAATATTTGTGTATAGCCTTTAGAAACCAGGTGAGCCTTGAGGCGATCAATCTGCCCATCAGGACTAACCTTTACTGTATAAACCCATCAATAGCCAACTGTAGACTTGCTAGGGGTAAAGGAACTAAATCCCAAGTGCCACTCAAGTATAAGGAAGCCATTTCATCCATCATCGCTTGTTTCCATCTTGGATCGGATAATGCTACATGGATAAAAGCATAATAGGGAGCAGTTAAACGATTATAATTGAGAAATGTATATATGGGATGAGAATTACGAGTGGAACGAATACCTTTACTGGTGGCAATAGGGTTAGGAGGCTCAGGGAGGTCAACAAATACCTCGACCTCCTCTGGAATGTCCGTGAGCGGCCAAAATGGAAGTTTTGGCTGGGTCAGAGTCAACAATAGTTGAAGAAGAGACAGAGAAGGCGAGAGAAGACATTGTCCAGAGAGAGAATTGTAGCACTAACTAATATTTGGTCGCGGACAGGCTGAAGCTCGGACCGTATCCCAAGAAGAGCTAAGACCATAAGGAAGTGGTCCTGCTGGCGCTCCTAATCAGTTATACTTGTAGTAATCGAGAGGGGAGAATTGAACTTCTTTTTTAGGGATTCGATCTTGCCAATGTATTCAGACATATCCATATCCCTATCCCTCTGATTCAAACTGAACATGTCAGAGACCACATAATAGAAACGTTGGATATCATAAGTGTATAAAGATTGAGCTTTGCCCCATAATTTGGAGCAGGTCTTATAAGGCCTAAAAATAACGAGTTTAGGATCAACAGCCTGCTAGAGCAAGTTACATAATTGGGCATCTATTTTATTCCATAGTTATCGTTCTTCAGTAGGAATATCCTCTGCATTCGAGGTCAAGTGGTCTTCACATCTTTGCCCCATAAACCAGAGTTCAACAGAGGCAGCCCAACTCATAATTCATAGGGCCAATCGGTTTTTCAGATGTAATAACACAAATTACCAGAAATAACAGGAAGGTGAGCTCTGATTTAACCAAAGCGGAAAGGCGGAGAGGAGGATTACTGCTCAAGTCGGCCATGGCAGTGAAATGGAGAGGAATGAACAGTGACGGGGCTTGAGATAGTTTGCAGAGAGCTAATGGCGCGTGAGATGGACACGCAGAGAGAGGCAGTGGTGCGTGAGGGCGCGTGTGATAGATTCGAGGATCGCAGCTCTGGAGACGAGTAGATCGGGATCGTATGAGCTCAGTGATGTGGCTGGAGTTGAGAAACAACGTCAGGAACAAGTCGGGGTAAATTCTAGGGTTTCTGTTTCGGGAAAGAGGCTCTACGGCAACCAAGACACGACAGATGGCAAAACGGACACCAGGGTTGGGACGACCGACGTTATCCGAGGCACCGGCAGTGTCACGGGACGCGCCAGACAGAGGCGGCGCGTGGTGGTCACGCACGTCAGTTACTCTAGACTTTGGAAAAACAGAAAACAAGAGGAAGAAGATGGTGACCCTAGCCTTATGATCAATTTGTTGTCTGATACCATGTAGTAATAGAGGAAATCCTTTTTTTATTTAGTTGATTCAAACTATACAGGAATATGTTTAATATAGCCTTCAACCTTCACTAAAAAAGACAAATAGATCTACCCATAATTACATAATCAATTCTCATAATTACAATCAAATCACTACCATATCTCTATTCGAATAGCTACATTCGTTCTTTTGGAAAAATATTAAAAGGGATCTGATAAAAAAGTGGGGTTCGAATAGCTCCACTCGCTTTTTTGGATATTATTATTATCATCATTATTGTTGTTATTATTATTTGTTTTTAAGTGTTGCTTGGATGCTAGTTAGTTCAATTTGTCAAAACCTGAGTGAAAAGATGTTTTGGCTTCAAATCTGTTAGAAATAGGAAACTATCTCTAGGATATCAGATCCCTTTTAATATTTTTATTTACTATTTTGTTGTTGAGTGAAATCACTTTACAAGACAAAAAGATGCCTAGAATTTATTAGAGGCAGCGCGCATTTAATAACTATGCTGAGCCCAAATGCAGGGGTTTGGTTGGTTTGAACCCTTACCGTATTAGATGACACACATCTTATTCAAATGAGATAAACCTAATCATAATAATAATTGACATCAGCATCAACATCAAATATCTGTAAATTTCTAAAAGAAAAAGTTCTTAAAAATTGATTTATTCTTATTGGTTATCATTTTTATTTCTAATTGACCCTTTGGTCTCAACTTTCTATTCATTTAAGCACCTCAATTCTTTTCAGTTACATCCCTACACTTATTAATGGCATATAATCCACTTGTATAGACGCTGACGATGAACATGCTCAAATGTACTTCCTATGTAATTGCACATATGCTAGTATTATTGTGCTTGAAACTCGTGTTCAAATGAGATGCATATAAATGCATATACTCGTGTGAATATGCAAGTGAATTTGGTCAAGTGTGTTACACCAATAGTAGCCATTGAAAGTGACCTTCAACCACTCAGCGGCCGTTGGTGCTAGGGTTTGTTTCTTTTGAATTTTCTTTTTTGAATCCTTTTTTGTTAACAGCGGACGCTGACTGCTGCTGATTCTCCTTTTTCTTCTCGTCATCAGGAAACAAAGCTAATTTCTTTTTTTCTTTCTTCTTCTTTGATCTCTCTCTCTCTCTACCTATATATATATATTTTAATTTTTTTTCCCTCTTTTCTTGCAATTCAACTTTCTCCACTTTCTTGCCATGATCTTCTAGGTTTTTCACACTTGTCTCAAGAGGCCGCATGCTTCAAGTCTGATCTTGATTTCCTTGTAGGTTTCCTCTCTTATATTTGTGGTAGGATTGAGATTCCTCCTCGTAGTGAAATTGTACCGACCCGATCTGACAGAGTTTTAATTAATTGGGTCAATACCTAGACCATATTTCCCCAATGATCCGAGTAAGGATGTTTACTGGTCGGATTCGTGTCGAATTTATTAAACTTGAGCTGGTCGGGTCAAGCGTTTAAGCAAACTCGAAAAACTTGAGCGAGTTGGGTCAGGTCACCAAAAAAAGAATTTTTTCTTCATTTATTAATTATTGAGATATAAATATTAGCTATAATATGTCTCATAAATATGTCATATATATATAAAGTTTCAATTTAATAAAAATAGTAAACAATTGAAATAGTAATAAAAATTTAAAAAAAATAGTAAAAATTTATTGTAAGGTCGGGTTCGAAAATCCCTCGATATTTTCGGCCGAAAATGAGTTAATTTAATTTTTCAAAAAAATTTGAACACCCCTAGAGCCGAGTCTGAAGTAGATTGAGAGCAGTGCCAAGTGGCTAATGATATTATTATGATCATTTTTTTGATTGTTGATAGATAGAAAACTACTTACAATTGTTGCTGTGTTTCTGAATATGCTATTCAGGAAATAGCAGAAGCTTTGGCAGTGAGAGCACAAGAAGTTGGGAAATCAGAATCAGCTAGGAGTCCATTTGCTGATGCAGCACAAGCAACTGGGTATGTTGGATATAGGGGTGGCAGGCTTGATTATGTTACTGTCATTGTATCCTTTATAGAAAGTACCACTTCCTCGTAGCAACTGCATTTTTTTTTAAAAATAAAAAATAAAAAATTTGTGTATATAGGTTACTTTTTGCATACTCTATTGCATTAGTTATTGTAGAGTGTATTGTGTCAAACAGTGTAATGTAATACATACTGCTAAACGCATATATATATATATATATATATATATATATATATATATAGTAATATTGTGCTACACTATATTATATTATATTAATGTTGAATCATTTAAATTTACATGAATATTTAATATTATTATTTATGTTCAATATATTACTAGGAAAACCTAAAAGTTTTTTTATATTAAATATTATAAGTGCTTAATATTATTCATTAAAAGTTTATTTATTTAATTTAATTTACTGAACGTTTTTATTGTATTATTAAACAGTTTTTAATAATAATAATTTAATAAAAGTTTTTAGTATTAATTATTAAAGTAAAATAATAAATATTTATGCTAAGGTGGTTTATGATTAAATAATTTATTGTTTACAAAATAATGAAATGCAACCGAAACCCTTTTCCCCACGGTTTTATTTTATGCAACCTTCTCTGCATTAGCAACTTTTTTAATGCAGACAGAAATCTCGTCTATTTTTACTTTAAAATGGTGATGTTTTCTTTCTTTCACTTTACAAGGCTATGAATGGGGCTAACTATTTATTTATTATTGTTATTGCCAAATTTTTTGAAGTTTTATTTCTTTCATTTTAATAGAGTTCATTTATTATTATAATTAACTTTTTTTAAAAAACAAAATGGATGGAGATAAGAAACCACAACAGCAAAACATTACCTCCTAATTTTTATGTACAGAACCAAAAAGAGAAAGTTTAGAAGTGAGAAATCATGAATTTTGACAAAATTAATAAAAAATGGTATATGTACATCAAGTTGGATTGACCCAAAATATTAAGTAAATGTTTTAGGAAGACTTTGAGGATGTAATACAAAGAATACATCTAAGAGAAATGATCATTACAAGAGGGGATATAAATGATCATGTCGGAAAGGAAGCATAAGATTATATGGGAAATCATAAAGGATTTGGTTTTGGGATTGAAATGAGGAAATGGAAAATTATTTTGGAATTCACAGCGGCCTATGATCTCGTGGTAACTAATATCCTCTTTTAAGAAGTGTAAGAAGCACATTATTACTTATAAGAGCATCATTTCGCAAATTCAAATTGATCTTTTCTTAATGAGAAAAAAGGGGATCGTAAATCTTTTAAGAATTATATGGTTATACCAAGTGAGAGTCTGACAACTAAAATCAGTTAATGATTCTATATTTTGACATAAATTCTTTTAAGAATTACGTATGGAAGCTTAAAGACAATGGGTATACAAGTTTCAAAAAAGATTGTTAGAACAAGTAAATTAAGACCCAAAATGAGTTGTTAACCAATTATGGGAGAACATGGCTGCTCAAGTTAGAACGGTGGCCAAATAAGTCATTGGAAAATTGAAAGAAGTTGCCCCAAATGATAAAGAATTTTGGTGGTAGAGAGAAGAGATATAACACAAGATCAAGACTGGGAGAGCTTGTTTCAATTCTTTGCATGATTGTAAAAATTCTAATAATTTATAAAATTATAATTTGGCGAAATGTAAATCGAAAAAAGAAATAGTATATGAAGACTTTTATAAGAGGTTAGGTACCATATAAGAAGAGCAAATTATATACAATTTGGCAAAAAGAAGAGAAAAGAAATTTAAGATTTGAATAGGGTAAAGTGCGTCGAGGATGAGGTATACAACATCATAGTCACCGATACAGAGATCAAAGAAAGATGGAAAATGTACTTTTTCAGCTAATGCTATCCATGAGGTGGATATAAATCTTGCGGAACTAAGATGCTTGTAAGGAAATAAAAATCATGCCTTTTACCAAAATTTCAATGATGCTTGACTTAACCAAATTAAAAGCCTGTAGGAGCGAAGCGGGGTTTACCGCTATGCCTATGATGCTCGGTGACCACGACACTGTTGGGCTCGCAGCCCGTAGAGAGTATGAAGTAGCATGCGGGGGACTAAATCGGAGAATAAATGAGTCACCATCTGTCGCTAACTGTTCCTCACGAATTTTACAATTAGCCATTTTTCTCGCTCACTTATGCTCTATATTTTGCTTGGGTGTCCTTTGCGGATTTTCAACCCAACGAGCTTTTTTTTTCTTTTTTTTTTCATGCAAAGTTTCGTTTCAGCCTGTCCACGTTGATGGGCTCGGTGAACTCATTCTCTTCCAAATTTGATAGTCTTACTGCCCCATTCCCCATTACCTTTTTGACTAGGTAGGGCCATTCCCAATTGGGCCTGAACTTTCCCCTTGGGTCCATCATTAGTGGCTTCGACTGCTTGAGCACTAGATCACATTCTCTGATCTTGGTGGGACGTACCTTCTCGTTGAATGGCCTGGCCAACCTTTTCTGGTATAGCTGCATGTGGTGCAAGGCCTTTATCATTTTCTCATCCAGTAATGCTAGCTGTTCGAACCTCAGCGAGGCCCATTCCTACTCAGGCAATTCCGCCTCTGCGAGTACCCGCATTGATTGTATCTCTATTTCCACTGGTAACACTGCCTCCATCCCATAAACCAAAGCATAGGGTGTGTCTCCCGTTGCTGTTCTCACTGAAGTTCTATAACCCCACAGGGTATACGGCAGTTTGTCAGCCCAATCTTTATAACTTTCTGTCATCTTGGCTAGTATTTTCTTTATGATTTTGTTGGCGGCCTCTACTGACCCATTAGACTGTGGCCTGTAAGGTGATGATTTGTGATGCCCTATCCCGTACTTCTGCAACATCACCTTTGTTTCTCTTTGAAATTGGACTCCATTGTCCGTCACTACGTGATGTGGCATTCGGATCAATTAAATAAACTTATTTATTTAATTATACAATTATTAAATTATGAAATATTACACAAGAAATTATTTTTTTGTGTAATTACCGAATTGCCCCAAAACTTTGCATTTTGTTCATTTTAGTCCTAAATTGTTCCAAATAACTTTGGATGATTCTAAATCATTACAAATATGAATTTAACATGTCATACACATTGAAATTCAAATTGCAACAAAAATCCCAAAAATTCTTGCCCAAGGCCGAGAGCCTCATTGGTGGGCATAATGTGCATTTTGCACTTTTAATGTTCAAAACACATCAAGATAATATCCAATCAACATAAGATTTTATATGCATCATATACACATCCAAATACACAACATAAATGAAAAGCCCCAAATTTGGAAGTGGTCTTAAACCCTAATTTTTTAATTTCATCAAATTGGACAAATTAGACCAAATTAGTAAAATCCAATACTTCAATCATGTTTCTTCCACACCAATCAAGCCTCACCACAATGAAATAACTATAGAACAAATTTAGGTCATTTAAGAGTGGATCAACAACTCTAGAATGTCAACTAGTTTATCAAATAAACAAAAGAATGCTAATTAACTCCTTATAAGCATTCTATAATCTTAATACATGCTCAACCCTATCCTCAAACATCCATACTCCAAAAACACAAAGAATAAAGAATAGAAAAACTTAAGAACATCACAAGATGAAGCCAACAACAAGAGGAATATTTTTCTCTCTAATGGCAAGTTGGAAATACTCACTAATTTCCAAGCTTTCTTTGATTTTATCTTTGTCTTTCTTCTTCTTTCTCCCAAACTTCTTTTGTTTTGTTTTAATGGAGTTTTGGATAAGATTTTTGGTTAATGAAAAATATCCAACCCTTGGACATTTTAGCTTGGCCGAAAATCTCAAAGAAAAAAAATATCAAGATATATTTTTAATTTGTTTTAATAATGCCAACTTGTCAACTTGCAAAAATGTGATCATTAACACTCTTATGAATCAATTAAAGTCAACAAAGGCATCTTTAAGTTATCTCAACAATTTATCATAACTTTAATACATTTATATTTTAATTAATTTAATCATTTAACAATTAAATAATTATTTAATTATTTAAATAAAAATATATTAAATATATGTATTATATTTACATTAAATATCAAATACATATATATTTATGATATAAGTCGAATATCTCAATTTGACAATTAATTAATGTGTATTTGATAAAATCTAACATTAAATGCAAATACACAAAAATTAGGAAATGACTATTAGGTCCCAACACATGTATTTTTCATTTAACCTTTAAACGACTTTATAAATAATCGATATTATTTATAATTGTTTCCTTAGTGATCTACGAGTATATTTCATTAGTGAAACTCTCTAGATTCAGACATATCCGTCACGACATCCAATTTCGTGTCCATAATTTATCCACCCTTAAATTATGACGACCACAGATAAACTTGCTGAATCGTACAGGTTAAGGTCATGGCAAATGTATAATTCCTCCATCACAGGTATCCGGATATATCCCAGAGATATAGATGTAAACGTAAAATCTCTACAGTGACAATTCCGTCGACGTCTCTATTAGAAATCTCTAAAAGAATATTTAGAACTTACTTCTAAAGTGTACCACGGGCCCATGGTTTTTATCTGATTGCTAATCATATGGACTACCTATGCTCTGTACACAGAACTGACGGATCCTATCTCGATACACACAGGACACCCTGAGGATCTATTCACACCCAACGAATAGGTGGAGGTCTGATCTAAATAGATGTTGACATGACTGCCATCTAAAGGTGGAAGATGTCTAATGCACCCACAGTGGTATCTCAAGTCGAAGAATCACAAGTGCTACTCAACCCGAGAAGATTCTTATTGACGTTGGTGTACCATCCATTAAGAATCTTCGGTGAGTCGTTCAGTGTTTATTCGCTATAATCACCTACACGTCTATACGAGTCTCCAAGACTCATGGTTCATTGAGAATACATTGGAATCATATATTCCAGTATACGACATGTACCGGTCTCAATGGGTTTACTATACTGACCAAGTAGTGTAAACCTTGACCATGAACTATATGAGAATGACAACGTCATGATACAACTCAATGTCAGTTGTGACGCTTTTGCAACAGCATCATGACTAGTCATTCTAAGGTCATTACGTCTTTACCATATTAAAAGATACATTATATTACAAAAACTGCTTATATTATTCAAAATAATAATATTTTACAATAATATTCTCAAGAAATACAACCGGGAATTGGCGCTTTGAGCACCAATCCCAACAAAATCTCCCACTTGCTCTAGTACCAATATCGATTGTATCTAATACCCATCGGCTCCACGTGTTTATCAAACAACTTCGGATGTATGGCCTTCGTCAGCGGGTTTGCCACATTATCTTCACTCGGTACCTTGCACACGACAATGTCCCCTCGTGACACAATCTCTCGAATGATGTGGTACTTTCGTTCCACATGCTTCGACTTCTGATGTGCCCTCGGTTCATTTGCTTGCGCAATGGGTCCAGTATTATCACAGTATAACGGAATCACATTCTCGATACTTGGGACAACTCCCAATTCTATGATAAAGTTCTTTATATTGGACAGTTATGACCCAAAGCGTCACTATTTGTATAGATCATGATGTTGTTGTACAAATTAACTATGTGACAAAGGAAATTGCTCTTTTATCATTTGTGATTAGATCACCAAGATGTATAAATGATGAAAGGTCCATATGATTAGTTCCTGGATTGAGATGATATGAGACAGTATCAATCCACGAAGGTTTAATCATTAAATATCCCTAGTCAGAGTATTATTGAGATTGGACATCGATAATGCGGAAAAGACTAGTATTACACTTGTGCGCGTTATGAGGGCATAACGACATAGTTCTCATATATTTGGGTATATGATACTCATGCAAGTGTAATAGGAGGTTGTGTTTTACCGATGGTACGGAAAACAGCTTCGCTCTGGATAGACCCCTCAGAATTCCATTGGTAGTATGACTATGTGTCTATAGAAGTCCGAATCAGGGTGGGTGTATTTGGTCTTAACCTGAGACTTGCACCGCTAATACTTGCGACAATCAATGTACTTTGGTTTTGGTCGTCCAGGGCTTTAACAAGTTATGTGTACACCTCTTCTGGGTATATTGAGAATCGTAGTGTATTGGGTGTGATGTCGAGATGGAAGTATCACTCCAGTCATAGTGGAGATGATGATCACGTAGGATACAGAACTCGTTCTCTTATATGCTACAGCTATCGGGATATTATGACTAGGTCATGTATATCCGATTATAGAAACTAGTTACCAGAGATCCGATATGTGCTTCGTACGGGGCAGACATATTTCCAGCCCCAGGCCTTGCACGTGACATCCGATACTGGATCGAGATGCGCAATACTACGTATACTACGCCTGATATAGATCACATATTCCTATACGGATATTTCTGGAGAATTGGGTAGGCATGGTGCTTTGCTAGAAGCCAACCTTGTCTTGTAAATCGGTACAAACGTAGTACTAGGTACGTACGTGTTCGGATAGTCCGACGACCGGATTTACTGCCAACATATCCGGGGATCTTATGGGTCGCTTCCCGAAGATTCACCGATGACGTATGACTCGCACTTTATTAATCTGGGATTAATTAGTTGAGAGAGAAAATTAATCTGGGATTAATTACGGAGATATTTTATCTGGGATAAAATATCAATTAAAGAGAGAAAACGATTAATTTGGAATTAATCGATAAAATAATATATTCGATATATTATACGAAATTGGATTTCGACGAGGAATTAAAATTAGATTTTAATTCAGGCGAACGAGTTAATTTAGAATTAATTCGTAAGCGACGTGAATAATGATTTTGCTAGGCATAATTATTTAATTACGTCGCAACAGAAAATTCGTTAATTTGGAATTAGTGAACCCGAGCCCGAGAGTGTTTGCGAGCGCACTCGCATTTCGAATTCAAGTGCGGCCCACAAGTCACATCAAGCTTCAAATCACTAGTCAATCGATTGATGTGATGTCTAGTCACTTTGAGTGACATGACAACTTGTCATTGTGATGTGAATAGTTGATGGAGGTGGTTGAGGCTTTATTGCCTTGACTTTTTCGAAAGTAAAATTTGTTATTTGATTTTGGAAATGAAATTAACCAAATACACTTAAAATTTTTTCTCATCTCTCTTCTCTTCTTCACGCCCAAAGGGGCTGTTTCTTCTTCTTCTTTCATTGCCACTGCCGAGAGTTGAGGAAGAAGAAAAGAAAGATTGTGGCAATTTTTCAAAGGTGCTAGCACACTTCCGGAGTCTTGCGAAGGTGATATGGAACCGCACCCGTGAGCTTGGAATCACCATTCGAAAGCTTGGATCTTGGAGCTTGGAGATGGCCGAACTTTTGGAGGACAAAAAGCCCACTGCCATGAGCCACCTTGGAGGAAGCTTGGAGTTTTTGTTCGTCGCATCGTTCAACCGATCAATGTAAGTATTCCACAACTTATTTGTTGTATTCACATGTTGTTTCATTGCTTAAAACGATCCCGGTTAGACCGTAGAAACCCAACAATGGTATCAGAGTGAAGTTGAGCATGAAACTTGAATTTAGGGTTAAAATTGGGTAAATTGTATTTGAGCATGATTTGATAAAATTACTTGATTGAGTATGCTTAAATGATTTTTAATTGAAGTTGTATTGGATCAATTTCATGAAAAGTTGATTGGATCATTTTTCCCCAATTTGATTGGCTTGGCCGAATCTATAGTGCCCTAAATGTCTTGGTATTTTTTGTGTTTTTGATCATTGGATGAGTTGGAAAACATGGGGTAATGTTGATTGTGGATTTAATTTGATTGAAACCGAATCAGACAAATAAAACCCCAAAATGCCGAGACAAAGTAAGCATGAAAATGATTGATTTTTGATTAAAATGTGTTGGACATATTTTGATCATGATGAGCATAATTAATTGTACAAATTTATGTTTTGGAAATGTTAATTTGGGAAATTAATTATGGCTTACACTTTGGTTAATTAAGTTATAAAATTTGGAATTTGATAATTTAATTAATTGGGCTTAATTTGTTAATTGGGCTTGTATTGTTGTAATTGGATTTATTGGGCTTGGTTGTACCAAGATGGGTTTATGCTAAATTGGTTGGATCCTATTGGGCCCAAAACCATTTCCATAAAGTCCAATTATGACTAATGGACCTTTAATATTTAATTGGGCCTAATGGGCCTAAATTGGTTTCTAGGCATATAAGGGTGATTCCTTAAATGGGCTTTGGTAATTGGGTTTGACCCATGTTGACCAAAAGTCCATGCCTTAAGAAATTAATTAAAAGCCCATTGGACTTTAATTAAATTAACATTGGATGTTAATCGGGCTTTGAGACCCGTAACGATTAGATTTAGAATCTAAGTCGTAAAGGTTCGTGAATAAAGTGTAATATTTAATTTGGAATTAAATAGTGAATTAGTATTAAATACATATTAAATTGGATTTAATGTTGTAGTTTAATTTAATTCAAGAATTCGTACTTTGAGTACTTATTCGCAAAACGAGTTTGACTCGAGCAAAATCAAATCGTTGTTTGAACATTGGATGGTCATTAATATTCAGATTAATTAATTGGATTAGATTGATTGATAACATGCTTGTGTGAATACATGGTTGCGATGTATGAATAATGTATATCGGATGGATATTAGATGGGTGTGGCAATTTTGGAAATTGTTGTAATAAATTTAGAATTTATTAATTGGACCTGCTTGTCCAGCCTATTATCTCCTTACTCTTTGTATTTATCTTCTCACCTATTCCCCTCAATGTAAATGAGGTTTCTTTAGAAGTGTTATGTAACGGGTAGAAGTAATACTTGTGCTATCGGGAGAGAGGAAAATGAGAGATTTGTTCTAGGATCAATGTGTTAAGTATCCATCCGCATATCATTATTATTTTATTTACTTACGCGCCTTATTATGTGTTTAGAATGCATGTTTAAGGGTGTATGATGATGAGACCTTAACAAAGATAATAATTTGGTTTCCAATTTGCACGCAAAAAACCCTCAACATCATATTAAGCGTTTTCCTTCCATTGAGTGATTCTTACTCAAGATCCAAGACTGGCATTGGTTTGTTGGCCAAAGTCAAGGCCTTTGTCCGTCGAGGATGTGTTTGAATCACGAGAGCTTTGTTCCATATTGGTGTCTTGTCTAAGTTGTGATTTGTTGGCCAAAGTCAAGATCACTTCTTGTCCATCGACATTGATTACGAAGCTTTCCATGGTCAATGGGTTCCGCTTAACTGGGATCACTAAGTTTGTTGTGCCAAAGCCAAGGCTTAGTTGATTCAGAGGAAAAAGGTTAGGCAATATATTGGATATATTGACATATATAAGATATATGTTTCAGACTTGGATATCCACCTACTGGATCTAGGAATTGGATGGGATCCAATTTATCTTAGAGATCTACCTAGTTAATTATCATACAATTTGTTGGCCAAAGCCAAGATTGTGTGTTATTTAACGGGATCCTAGCCCACTAGGAAACAAGGTTTCCCGAGTACTCCACAGAGGGTTAGAGGCTCGTCGAAAATAGTGGGAGACAAGTATTAAATTTGCAATATTCGTTTAGTTACTTGCCATACACGCTCATTACAAATTATTCGTCAATAAATTAATATATTAGTTGAACTAATAATTAATATTGTTTTAATAAAACAGTTGGACTGTATTCAAACTATTTCATTTATAGTTGATTATATAATTGGATTATAGTAATCAATATATTTGAATTAACAAATTAAATTATAGTTGATTTTATAATTGGATTATAGTAATCAATATAATTAAATTTAACCTATTAAATTATAGTTGATTATATAGTTGGACTATAGTAATCATTATAATAAATATTACCTAAAATCGTTGATTAAATAGTTGGACTATTAGAATCAAGATAAATTGAAATATTAGTGTTTAAAAACATAATCCTGGGTGAAAATGTATTTAAATGACTTTAATTTTCAAATTGGGAATAATGAATCAGGATAGTCCTGAAAACTAAGAAGTTATTTTATTTGATAAAATAACATCTTAGGCCTAAGCCCGGAGTTAAGCAAATAGTAGAGCATGATATTTGGAATATTCATGTGATGATAAATTTAGTGCTTAATCCGTTATGCTTGCCAAATAGACTCCTTAATTTCTTAATCAGGACTAAGGATTAGATCATTATAGTATGATATTGAAATTGAAGGATCTTCATAGATCTATCCTCAGATCTTAGAAGTACAAATTGCAATAGTAAACTCTTGGAGAGTTAATGGCTATACTCAATGAGTCAAAGCCAAAGTTTGCAATAAGGCAAGAAGCGCAAGGCGCGTATCTTATTTCGACATTCCGGATGGCCAAGGCTTGGCCAAAGGCGTCTGGGGTACCGAAAAGGGCAAAGGCAAAATCATTATAATCTTCTGGGAAGATAAATAACATATCCCAAAATGTCTGCCTAAACTGTGGCAAACGGGGACACGGAAGCGTGACTGCCGTATGGACAAGGCATACATGAAGGAATTGAAGACGGTGTAAGACTCCGACTTCAAATATGTTTGTCATAAATATGTTCACTGCTAGTATTAAAATTGGATTTTAGATACTGGATGTGGTACATAAATATGTACTGGTGTGTAGAATCTGCTGGTAAGCAGGATACTGACTTCAGTTGAGATTTATCTGCGAATCGGAAACGGGACGAAAGACGCTGTTTTAACCGTAGATACCTAAGTTTAGGAACTACCCTTCGGGTGTGTACTTAAATTAGGAAACTGTTTCAATGTAACTAGTTTGACTAGATACATTATCTCTATATCAGGGTTTAACCCGTTGCGGGTATACCTTTATATTCTAGAACACTAAAGTGTTTTATTTTATAAAGATGATATTGAGATAAACACATTAGATGTGAATAACAATATTTATATTTTGAATATAAATAAATCTCAAACATATAATGTGACAAACAAATAGCTCAAACTGAATAAATCAGTTGAGAGTTAATTGTGGCATTGTTGTCTGGGACACAATAAACAAGACTCGTATATCCACACTTTCGAAGAGTGGGTACTAGGACAAATTTGATTCTATTCAAATGATGTCTACGAATCTAGTTTATTAGGCAAAGCGCCTAAAACACCTTTACTTGGTAAAAGTGCAAATGCCACCGATCTGTTAGCCCTGGTTCATAGTGACGTAGGTGGGCCCATGTCTAGTTAGGCTAGAGGTGGATATGAATATTTCGTGACCTTTACGGATGTGGCATCGCATTATGGTTATGTGTTTCTTTTGAAACACAAATATGAAACTTTTAGAGTTTCGACACGAAATAGACAAACAAATTGGCTAAAGTGTAAAACCATCACGGTTGAACCATGATGAAAATACTTAAGCAATAAGTTTCTCAATACTTGAAAGAGTATAGTATTCTTTCAATGAGGACTCCTCCCGGAACACGTCAGTTTGACGGTGTGTCTGAACAGAGAGACCGAATTCTGTTGGACATGATAAGGTTAATCATGAGTCGCTCTGAGCTACCATTTTCTTCAACGGATACGTTTAAACAGTGCATAACTTATTTAGAATAAGGTTCCATAAAAATCTGTTAGACAGATTTCATATTAGATATGAACAGGAAAGAAACTGAGTTTTCTCATTCCTGAAGATTTGGGTATGCTAGGCATATGTTTGGATGATACCAAACTAGAACCCAAATCGGATAAGTGCCTAATAATGGTTATCCTAGGGATACCAAAGTATAGTACTTATACAACTCACTAGAGAACAATGTAATTATTGCTCGCCATGCGGTTTTCCTTAAAGGAATACCTATATGCAGTGGTAAGTGGGAGGAAAGTAAAACTCGATGAAAATCAGAGTAATACTGTTCCAGGCACCGATTCCTTTATGGAACACAAATAGTTCATCAAGGATGAAACTATACCAATAATCTTTGAATACACAAGAACCACGTAAGTCGGGGAGAGTCAGAAAATAACCTGGGGTATGGGTTTCTGATCTCACCTTATGAAGATGTCAATCTTATTGAGGAACAGAAACTGACTACGTATGAGGAAGTGATACAAGGTATCGACTCCCTATTATGGCAAAGTGCCATGAAGTCCGAAATGGATTCTATGTATACCAACCAAGTTTGGATACTAGTTGTTGTACCGCAAGGCATTGTGCCTATTGATACTATATAAGTATTCAAGGAAGACATACATGGAAGGCAACATACCAACGTACTAAGCTAGGCTTGTAGCGAAAAGGTATCGTTATCAACATTGTGTCGATTACGACGAAACCTTTTACATGTTGCAATTGGTAAATCCATTTGGATAATGCTTGATGATGCTGCATGTTTCATTTATGAAATGTGGCAGCTAAATGCCAAAACCGCTTACCTTCACAGAAACCTTTTGGAGGATGTTTATAACATCCTGACGGTTTTGTCGTAACAAAACTAGCAAACAAGGTTTGCAGGTTATTCGATCCATGGATGGATTGAAGCAAGCATAGTGTTCTTGGAATTATTCTTTTGATGTAATCATAATGGTGTATGATTTAATTCAAAACGAAAATGATTCTTGTGTATATAAGAAGGTTAGTGGGAGTGCACTGACAGCGAAAGTCCTAAATAATGATGACATGTCATTTCTTGGAAATGATATTCCCATAATACAATCGGTGAAAGCTTGGCTTTCATGAAAATTCTCCGTAGAATTCTTGGGAGAAACAACCTTTATTCTAGGAATAAAGATCTACTGGGTTAGATTTAAAGTTGTTGATACTCTCCGAGAACTCGTACATTGAAAAATGTACGCGACCTGGTGTCTCATACGCTTTGAGCATATGGAGTCACAATCAGGCCAATCCAAGTGATAGTCATTGGATTGATGTTAAGAACATCCTTGAGTATCTTAGAGATCTAAGGATGCTGTCTTAAACTATGGAAAAGGAGAACTTGAAGTGACTGGGTTCACCGTTGCAAGTTTCCTAACCGATAAAAAAGACTATAAGTCGCAAAATGGTACTACAAAGTTTGAATAACGGAACAGTGAGCTGGAAATCTTCCAAGCAAGATACTGTTACCGAATAAACAACAAAAGTGGATTATTTCTGCAGCTGAGGCAGCAATAGAAGCCTTCTGGATTGATAATAATCCTAATCAGATTAGGAGTAGTTCTGTTAGCAGCTGAGCTAGGCTACAACACAGGCTAAAGAATTAATGGTCTCATCAACGATCCAGATGTATACTTCGATTATTCATCTGATCCGTTCGGATCATACATCGTGGCGATGTGATGATCGTATAAATCGCATCAGATGATAATCATGCAAATCCGCTGAAGAAAGTCTTTTCTCAGTAATTTGAGCGAACCATACATAGTTCGGGTGTAGGACACTTGAGTGACTGGCTATAGGACAAGTGGGAGATTGTTGGGCAGTTATGACCCATAGCGTCACTATTTTTACAGATCATTGTGTTGTTGTACAAATTAACTATGCGACAAAGGAAATTGTTATTTTATCATTTGTGATTAGATCACCAAGATGTATAAATGATGAAAGGTCCATATGATTAGTTCCTGGATTGAGATGATATGAGACAGTATCAATCCACGAAGGTTTAATCATTAAATATCCCTAGTCAGAGTATTATCGAGATTGGACATCGATAATGCGGAAAAGACTAGTATTACACTTGTGCGCGTTATGAGGGCATAACGACATAGTTCTCATATATTTGGGTATAGGATACTCATGCAAGTGTAGTAGAAGGATGTGTTTTACCGATGGTACGGAAAACAGCTTCGCTCTGGATAGACCCCTCGGAATTCCATTGGTAGTATGACTATGTGTCTATGGAAGTCCGAATCAGGGTAGGTGTATTTGGTCTTAACCTGAGACTTGCACCCCTAATACTTGCGACAATCAATGTACTTTGGTTTTGGTCATCCAGGGCTTTAACAGGTTCTGTGTACACCTCTTATGGGTATATTGAGAATCGTAGTGTATTGGGTGTGATGTCGAGATGGAAGTATCACTCCAGTCATAGTGGAGATGATGATCACATATGATACGAAACTTGTTCTCTTATATGCTACAGCTATCGGGATATTATGACCAGGTCATGTATATCCGATTATAGAGACTAGTTACCAGAGATCCGATATGTGCTTCGTACGAGGCAAACACATTTCCAGCCCCAGACCTTGCACGTGACATCCGATACTGGATCGAGATACGCAATACTACGTATACTAAGCCTGATATAGATCACATATTCCTGTAAGGATATTTCTGGAGAATTGGGTAGGCATGACGCTTTGCTAGAAGCCAACCTTGTCTTGTAAATCGGTACAAACGTAGTACTAGGTATGTACGTGTTCGGATAGTCTGACGATCGGATTTACTGCCAACATATCCGGGGATCTCATGGGTCGCTTCCCGAGGATTCACCGATGACGTATGACTCACACTATATTAATATGGGATTAATTAGATGAGAGAGAAAATTAATCTAGGATTAATTACGAAGATATTTTATCTGGGATAAAATATCAATTAAAGAAAGAAAACGATTAATTTGGAATTAATCGATAAAATAATATATTCGATATATTATACGAAATTGAACGTGGAATTAAAATTAGATTTTAATTCGGGCAAACGAGTTAATTTAGAATTAATTCGTAAGCGACATGAATAGTGATTTTGCTAGGCATAATTATTTAATTACGTCGCAACAGAAAATTCGTTAATTTGGAATTAGCGAACCCGAGCCCGGGAGTGTTTGCGAGCGCACTCGCATTTCGAATTCAAGTGCGGCCCACAAGTCACATCAAGCGTCAAATCACTAGTCAATCGATTGATGTGATGTCTAGTCACTTTGAGTGACATGACAACTTGTTATTGTGATGTGAATAGTTGATGGAGGTGGTTGAGGCTTTATTGCCTTGACTTTTTCGAAAGTAAAATTTGGTATTTGATTTTGGAAATGAAATTAACCAAATACACTTAACATTTTTTCTCCTCTCTCTTCTCTCCTTCACGCCCAAATGGACTGTTTCTTCTTCTTCTTTCACTGCCACTGCCGAGAGTTGAGGAAGAAGAAAAGAAATATTGTGGCAATTTTTCAAAGGTGCTAGCACACTTCCGGAGTCTTGCGAAGGTGATAGGGAACCGCACCCGTGAGCTTGGAATCACCATTCGAAAGCTTGGAGCTTGGAGCTTGGAGATGGCTGAACTTTTGGAAGACAAAAAGCCCACTGCCGTGAGCCACCTTGGAGGAAGCTTGGAGTTTTTGTTCGTCGCATCGCTCAATCGATCAATAAGTATTCCACCACTTCTTTGTTGTATTTTCATGTTGTTTCATTGCTTAAAACAATCCCGGTTAGACCGTAGAAACCCAACATTTTATCCACACAG
The DNA here is from genome assembly GCA_019454045.1 of Zanthoxylum bungeanum. Lineage (NCBI taxonomy): Eukaryota > Viridiplantae > Streptophyta > Magnoliopsida > Sapindales > Rutaceae > Zanthoxylum > Zanthoxylum bungeanum. Next base: position 5,771 of record SKCR01027689.1, on the reverse strand, counting down.
CCTCCTTTGCAGCTTCAGAAGCTGCAATATATTCCGCCTCAGTGGTGGAATCTGCTATTGACCCCTGCTTGGAACTCTTCCAACAAACTGCACCTCCATTAAGGGTAAATAAGAATCCAGATGTAGAGTTTCTATCATCGGGATCCGATTGAAAATCGGAATCCGTATACCCGTTAACTTGCAGTTCGTTTCCTCCATAAATTATTAACTTATCCTTAGTACCTTTAAGATACTTTAGGATATGTTTAATGGCCATCCAATGGTCATTACCTGGATTGGACTGATATCGACTAGTTACGCTAATAGCGAAACTGACATTAGGCCTAATACATAACATGACATACATTATGCTACCCAAACACGAAACATAAGGTTGGTTAGACATTCTAACCTTCTCATCTTCTGTTTGTGGACTCATCTTCTTTGAAAGATGAATCCCATGTATGAACGGTATGTTTGCTGTCTTACAGTTACCAAAATTATACCGTTCCAGAATCTTATCTATGTACATTGATTGGGATAACCCAATCAGCCTCATTTGTCTATCTCTATAGAGTTTTATCCCTAAAATATATGAAGCTTCTCCCAGGTCCTTCATGGAGAAATTCTTACAGAGGTACGCTTTGACACTTTGTAACATACCTAAATCATTCCCAATGATTAGGATGTCATCAACATATAGGACTAAAAATACGACCATGCTCCCACTGGTCTTCTGATACACACAGGATTCTTCCGAATTCTTGAGAAAACCAGACGATCTAATAATCTCGTCAAATCAAAGATTCCAACTTCGTGAAGCTTGGTTAAGTCCATAATGGACTTCTTAAGCTTACATACCATACCCGAGTTTTTGCTGGACGCAAAACCTTCTGGTTGTTCCATATAGATTTCTTCATCAAGAAATCCATTTAGAAAAGCCGTTTTGACATCCATTTGCCAAATCTCGCAGTCATGATACGAAGCTATAGAAAGCAAAATCTGAATAGAGTTAAGCATTGCTACTGGTGAAAAACTTTCATCGTAGTCGACGCCAGGTCGCTGCGTGTAATCGTTTTCTACTAGTCGGGCCTTGTAAGTTTCAACCTTACCGTCAGGCCCTCGCTTCCTCTTGTAAACCCATTTACAACTAATAGGAACCATTCATTCGGGAAGCGGAACCATGTCCCAAACTTGATTCTCATGCATTGAGTCTAACTCGGATTTCATGGCACTTTGCCATTTCACGGAGTGGATGTCCAACATCGATTCTCTATTGGTAAAAGGATCTGTCTCTTCAACTAAGAGAACATCTAGACTATTTTCTTGTATCAAATACAAGCGTTCAGGAGGTCTAGATACCCTTTCTGACCTACGGAGTGTGTGTGTTGAATGTCCTTCATCTACTTGAACTTCAGGTTCCTCCGTTGGTTCGTTGTTTTCAGTTTGGACTTCATCAAGTTCAACCTGTCTATGATTACCACCTTCTGACAAAAATTCTACTTCTAGAAATCTTGCGAAGCGAGCTACAAACACATTTTGATGCTCGGTATCATAGAACAGATATCCCCCGTATTCGAAGGATATCCGACAAACCTAAACTTTTTCCATCGAGGCGAAAGCTTATCTTGCTGAGTCACCCTGACATAGGCAGGACAACCCTAAAACTTAATGTAACTAAGATTTGGTCTCCTACCGAACCATATCTCATACGGTGTCGTAGGAACAGATTTTGAAGGAATCTTATTCAAAAGATGTGCAACTGTTAAAAGAGAGTAGCCCCATAAGAAATAGGGCAAATCTGTGAAACTCAACATCGATCGGACCATATCCAATAAAGTCCGATTTCTTCTCTCAGACACTCCATTGTGCTGTGGAGTACCTGGAGGAGTATATTGAGCGAGAATCCCATTCTCTTTCATATAATCAATGAACTCACCACTCATATATTCTCTGCCTCGATCAGATTGTAGGAATTTAATATATTGACCAGTTTTTTTTCTAATTAATTTCGGAACTCTTTGAACTTTTCAAAGGTTTTCGATTTATATCTCATCAAATAGATATAACCGTTCCATGACAGATCATCGGTAAAGGTAACGAAGTACGAATAACCACTGTGAGCAGTCTGACTTAATGGACCACATACATCAGAATGTACGAGTTCCAGTAAGTTAGTGGAACGATGTCCAACACCTGAAAATGGGGCTTTGGTCATCTTACCCTAAATACACGATTCACAAGTTGGATATGATTCAATGGTAAGATCTGGTATCAAACCATTCCTAACCAATTGGGTAAGGCGTTTAACGCCTATATGACCTAGTCGCATATGCCAAAGTTCAGTATTATTAACAATAGGTAAACTACGTTTATTAATTCCAGTATTCAAAATATATTTTGAAGTTTGCAATGTATAATGACCATGCTTATTTGGACAACAAAGGATCTGAATATTACGTTTATCATATAAATACAAAGAACAATTCTTAATATTAATACGATAGCTTTCTCTATCCAATACAAAAAGTGATATAATATTAGCTACACATCCATGTACAAAATAATAGTCATATAACAAAAGTGTCCATTTCGGCAAAGGGATCTCGCATACTCCCACTGCAACTGCATCCAGTATGTCTCCACTCCCGAATCGCAACTGCATCTTTCCAGGCTTCAGTTTCCTACTTTCATTCAGCACCTGCAACGAATTACAAATGTGAATGAGACAAGCAGAATCTAAAATCCAGGTGGATGTAACGACTTCACAAGCCAAAGATATATCAATAACTGGAAAAATAAATATACCTGATGTAGATGCTCTCTCATTCCTCAACTGGGAAATGTAATCAGGACAGTTCCTATTCCAGTACCCGACCTTTCTGCAGTGATGGCACTTGTCGTCAGAAGCCCTATTGGGCTTAGCTATCTTTGCCTGTGGTTGAGGACCGAGACCCTTATTCTTCTTCCCTTTCTTATTCTTTCCCTTTGACCAAGTTTGGGAAGAAGCAAAAAGTGAAGTAGGTCTGGGAGGGCGAGTCGGTACTCCCTTCTTAAGGTCCTCTTCCGCCGTGAGCAACATGTTATGTAGCTCTTGGTAGGTACAGATAATCCCGTTCATATTGAAGTACATCACGAATTGGCGATAAGAAGTTGGGAGTGAACCAAGAATGACACTCCTACCGATAATGTCATTCAGAATGAGAATATGTTGCCTCAATTGATCGATCAAATCGATCATCTGAAGAATATGCGGGCTAATAGCTTTCCCCTCATCCAATCGTGCATAGAACAGTTCCATTGCGACCTTGTGAAGAACAACTTGTTCTTGGTTCTCAAACGATTGTCTCAATCGTGTCATCATACTATACGCATCTGACATGCCATAGTATTGTTTCTTGAGTCCCGGTGAAAGCGAACTTAAGATGTATGATTTAACTTTTAAATCATCATCCTTCCAAGCTTGGAAGACTTTGCGTTCTTCTGATGTAGCGTCCTCTGCCACATAAAGGGGCAATGGACCTTCAAGAACATATCTCAACTTCTCGGAATCGACACAATCCTCAAATCCAAATCCCAATCGGCAAAGTTCTCAGCGCCCTTGAGTTTGTTCGCATCAAGCATACGCGCAAACTGATTAGTGGATGGTGTCGCCATCGCAAATCTATCATATAGATCACGAAAAACGGTTAGCAGAAATTAAGCAGTTTTATATAATATCATAAGCATAAACTAGATCATGGATTTTTAATCTAAAAATGCCCCTCCCACTAAATCATGCAGTACTGTAATCTCCAAACAGAATACAAATATTTAATAATCAAATTAAATACAAATAGTGAAAGGTGGATCCCATGAATATATTTCAGCTCACAGCAGAGGCACGGTCTGTAGGGGTTTTAGGGGGTGAATCCGGTAAAGCAGCGGAAGCGGTGAAAATTCGATTTTCAGATTTCAAAACTTTTTCTCGGATTAATTAAATAAACATATTTATTTAACGTTCCAATAATCAAATTATGAAAATAAATTCAATAAATCATATTTAAGTGAATTTACCGAAATACCCTTGCTTTGGTATTTTGTCCATTTTAGTCCGAAATTGATCTAATCAATTTTGAATGATTCTAAATCATTTCTAAGATGAACTTATGATGCTCAAAACATCAAAACACCAAAAGCACCAAAATCCCCAAATTTCCTTATCAAAGCCGAGAGCCCCTCCAAGGAGCACAATTGTGCACTTTGTGATTTCATGCATCAAAACACATCAAGATGCAATCCAATGAACATGAAACTTTATATGCATCATATACACAAACAAATACACAACATATATGAAAATCCCCAAATTTGGAATTGGTCATGAACCCTAATTTTTCAATTTCCACAAATTGGACAAATTAGACCAAATACATTAAATCAATTACTTCAATCATCATTCTTACATCCAATCCAAGTCTCAACACAATGAAAAAACTCAAGATCAAATCTAGGTCATTTAAGAGTGGGTCAATATGTTGAGTTCCTAATTAGGTCCCAAGAATCATCCAAAACAAGCATAAAATCGCATGAACACATCAAGGAATAATGGCGGAAACAAATACTCACAATGATTGGTTTGAGATGCAAAGAACACAAGTCTTTTTCCATTTCTCCTAGGCTCGGCAATGGCTTCCAAGTGCAGTGAGCTGTGCGGTTTTGATGGTTGAAGCACCTCCAAGATTCGGCCATGGTCATCACCATGAAGCTCCAAGCTTCAAGCTTTTCCATGCTCACAAATTCGTTTCCCTATCACCATAATATAACCCATGTGTGTGGCTAGCACTAGGTTTCTTTCATGCTTCTCACGCCCAACCAAAATTGGAGAAGAAGAGTGAAGAAATTGGCTCAAAGCCGAGAGAGGAGAGGAAGAAAATGAAAATGACGTGAAGCCATTGTCCAAGGAGAGAGGACCGAATGTTTCATAAGAGAGAGAGAGAGAAAAAGTTACATATATCTATTATTTATTTTCCAAAAATAAATAAACATATATATATTAAACATTTTCCTTATTCCAAAAAGTCAAAAAGCAACAATCAATCAATGCTTTTTACTTTTACCTATCACATCAAGTCACTTTATTAAAGTGACAACATATCATGTCACATCACTCAAAGTGACATGTGATTTGACAATTGATGCGACTAGCGATTTGACGCTTGATGTGACTTACGTGCCGCACTCGAATTCGAAATGCGAATGTGCTCGCAACCACTCTCGGGCTCGGGTTCGCTAATTGCAAATTAACGAATTTTCCGTCGCGTCGTAATTAAGTGATTACGCCTAGCGAATTCACTATTCACGTCGCTAACGAATTAATTCTAAATTAATTCGTTCGCCCGAATTAAAATCCAATTTCAATTCCGCGTCGAAATCTAATTTCGTATAATATATCGAATATATTATTTTACCGATTAATTCCAAATTAATCGTTCTCTCTCTTTAAATGATATTTTATCCCAGATAAAATATCTCCGTAATTAATCACAGATTAATTTTCTCTCTCATCGAATTAATCCCAGATTTTATAGTGCGAGTCATACTGTTGGAGTTAAATCAAGTCCCAAGATAAACAAATCAAGCATAAAAAAACGAATATGAACACATCAAAGGAGGTGCGGAATCATAACTCACATTGAACGGTTTTGATGAAATGAACACAAGTTGCGTTTTTGCTTCCTCCAAGCTCACGGCAACAGCTCTCCAAGGCAGTGGGCTGCTCGGTTTGGACTGGTTTGGTTCCTCCAAGAATC